>JBCJKH010049236.1:0-30833 GCA_039877255.1 Loriculus beryllinus
ATGTTTTTAGTTGTTGCTCAGTAATGTTTACTCTGACCAAGGACTTTGTGAATCTCATGCTCTGCCAGGGAGGAGGGAGGAGGAGGAGGGAGGAGGAAGCAGAGGCAGGACACCTGACTCAAAATGACCAAAGGGGTATTCCATACCACAGCACATCATGTCCAGTATATAAATTGGGGGCAGTTACCTGGAAGGGCTAGATCACCACTCAGTCGGGCTGGGTATCAATCAGCGGGTGGTTGGCAGTTGTATTCTATTCCCTTGTTATTTCCCTTATCATTATTATTATTGTTGGTAGCAGTAGTGATTTGTTATACCTTAGTTACTGGGGTGTTCTTATCCCAACCTGTGGGAGTCACATTCTTTTGATTCTCCTCCCCATCCCTCCAGGAGCAGGGAGGAGGAAGCGGGGGGAGTGAGAGAATGGCTGCGTAGTTCTGAGTTACTGCTGGTCTTAAACCACGGCAAGGCTTAAACCACAACAGGGATGAAGGGACTGAGACTAATCCAGAGGATTTGGGAATACTGATGGCTGAAAGATTGGACATGAGCTGGCAACATGAGCTCACAACTCAGAAGGCCTATTGTAGTTTGGGCTCCATCCAAAGGACCATGGCCAGCAGGTCAAGGGAGGTGATTCTCCCCACCTATTCTGCTGTGGTTAGACCAACCCCTGAAGTACTGCATCCAGTTTTGGAGTCCTCAGTACAGGAAAGATATGGACATGTTGGACAGGGTCCACAGGAGGGCTACAAAAATGATCAGAGGGATGGAACACCTCTCCTATGAGGAAAGGATGAGACAGTTGGGGTTGTTCAGCCTGGAGAAGACTCCAGGGAGACCTCATTGCAGCCTTTCGGTTCTTGAAAGGGGCCTGTAAGAAAGATGGGTAGAGACTTTTTAGCAGGGCCTGTTGCGATAGGACAAGGGGTAATGGTTTTAAACTAAAAAAGGAGAGATTTAGGCTGGACATGAGGAAGAATTTTTTTACAGTGAGGGTGGTAAAGTACTGGAGCAGGTTGCCCAGAGGTGGTAGATGCTCCATCCCTGGAGACATTCAAGGCCAGGCTGGATGCAGTTCTGATCTAGTTGAAGATGTCCTTGCTCATTGCAGGGGGGTTTGGACCTTTGAAGGTCCCTTCCAACCCTAACTATTCTATGATAATATCCCAGTCTCTCCCTTCTTCCAGGCATCATCATACACAATGCAGGTATAAGAACAGCCACTTAAATAAGTGCAGTAGAACTGTAGTTGCAAAACAGGAACATTTGTTTGTAATTTAATGCGATACTGGAGTATTAGAAGAATACTGAGACAATATATTTATAGTCACAAAAGAATGAAGAAGAGTATGTAACCTGTTCTTTGGCAATGTGCACAAGTGTTGCAGCATGCAACTCCTGCCCTTGAAGATCCAATTCCAGCCTTAAAAGTTCAGTTCACCTTCAGAGAAAGACATAAAGGCCTTAATGGACTAACATGCTGAATAATCCCACTTAGTTCAGCGTCATGAGATAAAAATATCATATACATAAAAAAAAATCCTAACAAGAAAGTACGACTCTATTGTACTTGTCATGATACAAATCTGTTGCTCTAAAGCAATGCGCATCTTAAAAAGTATAGGTAAGAAGCAAATTTCCATCCATCAACATCCTGAAAGTACAGAAAAATACAGGTGAGCTCCCCCAAAGTCTTTCCATGCTGCTCCATCTCTGGAAACGATAATATTTCAAAACACAGGGCCCATGTTTCAGGGACCTCACAGTAAATGTGGGTGAGTCAGGGTCAAGCTGGCATTAGAGGGCAGAGCTGGAAGGATCTGCCTTCCCCTCACTGGGGTCCAGCTCCTGGAAAGACATTCATGTCTTCTAATAAGCTTGCCACTCCATGCTTATCAGAAACAAGGACATTTTTTCTTTCCTCCTTCATGTCCTTTGTTCCTTCTCCTTTGCCCACAGAGGCTAACCTGGTTTGCACCATTTTCATCTGCCTAATCTGATTTTGTATCCAAAGCATTCTGATGCATGCATAGGGGAACAAATACCTTTTGGGTGTCTAGAGCTAAGGTGGCTAGAGACTACTGAGCAAGCAGACACTTTTCCAAAGATGTTGCTCAATTACAAGTAATTAGAGAGGTAATGAGCCTGCAACAACATTCTTCTTGCTACTATCACATCCTTCTCCTTTACTTTATTGGGAGAATTACCTGCAAACGCTATTTTGAAAATCCCTTCTTCAAGCAGTATCTTCCAGCATAGCCTGCTTTGATAAGAACCAACCTTAAACTTGCTGGCATTTAACAGCAAGCACATATCATCATCCTCTGCTTCCTCCTTTAGCAGTGTCTGGAGCAGAAATTCACACTGTTCAGAATTATATGACACTAACTTGTATTATCAACATCCTGACCATATACCAGCACACTGGTGCTTTGGTTCTGGAAGTCAAAAAATAGGACTTGTATGGTCTACAAGCACCCTACAGCACAGGTGGTCATTTTACCAAGTGAAAAGACAGTCTCATTTTATTTGCCTGACAAGAACAAACATCTCCTGCTGCCCCCTCCTACAGCCCTAAGGAAGAGAGGTTGTTGGAGACCTCACCAACACCTGTCCAGAATGAGGAACATTGGTAGCTGATGGAGCCTGGGGCTGCCAGTCCAGTGTGTCCAGTGTGAAACTGAGCCCCTTGACACAGGATTTTCCATATATGGAGCTCCTTAACTACTGAACTACTCAGAACTACAGTGCAAAGTAGTACTCAGAACTATAGATCTTTCTAGAACACATTCATTCAGCAACTGCACTGGACTGAATGTTGAGCCTGGCAAGGCTTTAATACATCAGAAACTCATAATTGCCATCCTTACACTCTTGTTTTCTACCAGCACTTTCTCCACAGTTCTTTTACTTTAAAACAAATGAAAACATTATTTGATGTGTATGACCAACAACTATGAATTTAGATCTAATTTATACTGTTATACAGTTCAAACAAACTACATAAAATATTTATTGTTTAAAGCTTTGCATTCAGAAGCAGAAGTCAGCTGTGGCTTGTATCTATTCATCTTGCATTTAGCATCTCTATTAGCTGCAACAGCAGGGCCTGCCAAAACCGTTGAATAGAGAGAAACCATTTCATTTGGCACTGGACTGAATCCTTCTGCATGATTCCTAGCAAAGACCTACAGCAGAGAAGGTCTTGCATCCTATTGGCCTGATAATGTATGAACTTGAATTACTGGCAAAAGAAATACACACTTTCACATCTTTTGACTAAAAAGCAAGGAAATAAAAGGAACAATTTACTGGACATGTGTGCATCAGGCTTTTTCCCTTCACTCCTGCTGTCAAGTCCAGCAGTATTCCTGCTGCAAAGCTGGTTCAGTAGTTTTTGGCACAGAGAGGCTGAGCATGGAAACCAGAGGCAGAGACTGCTGAGGATTTTTCTTTCATATTAAAAACTATTTTAATGAGTAAATCTTGGTTTATCTCATGAAAACATCTACTGCCTCCAGAGAAACCCAGAAAGATCAATTCTTCCTCAACTTCTTCCTACACAAATGTGGATGGGGAAGGATGCCATTGCAAGAAAGGTCTTATAGCTCCTGTTCCCACAACTTGAACATTGGGTAAATCAATGCAGCAGCTTTAACTCTCTATTGCCTGGCTTTACTTAAGTGGCCCTGAAACACTGGTCTTTGTTCCCTTTTACCCTTGAAGGATGCTGGCAGTTTTATCTCAAACTGTTCTCAGATTTGGTCTTTTATTCCATCAGCAGATTCCCTGGGGTTGCTTCAACCTTTCTAGTTAAGAACAAGATCTCTGGAGAGCAACAGACACTTTATGGTGGCATTAGGTATCTTCATTTGGTGAGCTAACATGGGAACAGGTTCTCTCAGCTCATGCTTTGTAAAGACCCTCAAACACTGTGCACTTTGTGTGTGTGTGTGTATGTGCAGGATGAAGAGAGCCAGGATTGCAGCTTTAAAAAGCTAATGAGCACCAAATTAAAACTAGTCACCTAATGCACCCTACTCACTCAGCCAGAGACTGAAGAGTCTCCTCCAGAAGGCATTATGCATCCAAGTGGGCTGACCCTTTGCTCACTGACTGCACAGATTGAAACAGAAAAACAGATAGTAGCAATTATCTTCCATAATTAAGAACGCAGCTAATTAGTGCTAAAGCCTTATTTTATGCAAATACTATGCATAACTAGGTTCTCACTCAAGCTATAGGAAAAAAGTGGGAGTGTAGGTCAATAGTGCTACTATTTATTTAAATTAATTCAAAACAGCATATGCACCCTCACCCTTAAGAAGCCTAAGCATATATTTTACATACTTAACATCTTAGTCCCAAGACAAAGTAAATAAATACCAGGGTATTAATTACCATCTTCCTTACTCAGCATCACCTCAATTTGTAGATCAGATATGGCAAAGTACTAGAAACCTGAAACAAGTTTTAAATCGAACTTCCATCTCCACTATTAGCCATTTGAACATCTCTGAACAGAGATAAGTAAGTAGTCAAGAAATGGGCTCCCATCCTAGCAAACGTCTGGGGGAAACTCCGTCAACTGTAAGAGTTACATGCTGGATGCACACTGACTTAGAAGACCTCAAATTAGCACCTGATTGTATTCCTCCTTCTGCTGAACCCTGTTCTGCAAGAGGATCCACTCAGATGCAACCACATTTTTTATTTTACTAAAAAAAAAAAAGTCATGCTGAAAATAAAGTGAAATCAACATGACTTGCAGACGCTCTGCAAATCTATATTGTTTTTTCAGCAGTGTTGATTTTCAGCAGAACTTCTCCACTGAATTTAAGTGACATTTTAGACTACTACATCTTTAACTAAGATTTTCAATATAAATATTTAAGACGTGAAGCACAAATTAAAAGAAAGAATCCACTTTAAAACCCCTGAAAGTCAAATGAGTGTTTGAAAACTAAGCATGAATTAATAATCTGCTTCAAGATGTTTGTTTCACTTAAAAATGTGCTTTCTTAAGACTATTATTCATTAAAATTAGATCAGGATCACATAAATACTGTCTGACTTTACTGACAAATTTAAGTCTATATCCAGATGCACTTAAATTAACCATCCAACTAATGCCATTACAGAACAATGTACAAATCTGGAACAAAGAGCTTCAGGGAAGTAACTGTCACACAAAGGTGATGGAGCAGATGTAATTCAGTACTTTATCTCTAGCACTGGTCATAAAAGGGAAACAACAAAGTGCCATGCCATGCAGTGCTGCATGGATGTTTTGTCTGAGTTGAGGGGGTTTTATTCCCAAAACCTTCTACTCTCTTGCATCACTGCACAGCACGAGTGGGAACCAGCAAGGTGCCCTTGACCATCAGCACTGCAGCCTCCAGGAGTAAACCTGTCCCGGAGTACTGACATATTCCAGACCCCTGAGTTCCCATTCATTTTTTAATGGCCATATCTGCTACATGCCAAGATTAGACCTTACCATTGTGAATATGAAGGCTATTTCCATGTCATCATAAAGTCTGAAATGGAAGTTCACAGTGCTTTTAAATTCACCCACCAGGAAAAAGAAGATTCTCTCTATTGGCAGGTGCTCCCCAAAGCAATTTGTAAAAATTTAGTCCATTCAGAATCTCAAACTCCCTTCAACAATTTCACCATTCAGTAAATGTCTGTGTCTTTGCTGCACGCACATACATGCAAACCAAAGCAGCAAAGGCAGGCATACAAATAACCTAACTCCACTTGCAGAAGAGGATGACAGTATTCTTCTCTCTGTATCTGGACCCTAGAAACACTGTTAGGACTACAGCAGTGCTTGAGTGAAGCCATATGGAAAGACAAGTCTCTTGCGAAGAGTTTTTGTATTCAAGAAACAACTGTTTCTTAAGCAAAGGACTAATAAAGCCACTGCAATAGTTACAGGTGCCCTCCTTCCCCTTCCTCCCAGAACATCTTCTTATACATACAAATACATGCTTGTACGTCTGACATAAAAACACTTGCAGACAAACAGCAAGAGAAGGTAAGGTAATTCAGCTGTAAGCTGTACCTGGATTCCAAATGTTCCTGTTTGCTCCACAGCTATACCAGATACTACATTTATATACTAAAGAACACATTTCAACTTCCATGGCTTTTACACACACACACACACACACACACACACAACTCCATGCTCAACTAGGCCCATTTGAATTTATTTCTGCCCCAATCAACATGGGACTTTAAAAGATAACCTCTGATAGAAACTCAATGTCTTCTTCTGCATGTCTAAGCAGATCTGTAATCAGTGTAATCACATTGCCACACTTCGTATGTGTGGAGTGAGGGTCCCAAACATTGTTTTCCCTGCTGCAAAACCAGCCTTAAAATCTTGCCAGAACAAATCTAAATGCACATCAGCCTAAGAAAAGAATAAAACAGACTATTTTAGAGCTCCACCTTAAAATTTAAGATGAGAAAGGAAAGCTAATGAAGAAAGCCTTCTGATTGCAAAAGTTCCAAAACTTGCACAGGGCTGAAATACAACTAATGTGTACCAATATTTAAAAGAGTAAATGCAACAAGAGAAATAACTCTTGGCTAAGAGTCCGATGTAGAAATTGGGCAAAGTAATATAAGTAATTAAAAAATAAGTAAGGAAATATTTGTTTAGAAAGAGTTAAAAGAGGAAGGCCAGGTTAGATGAAGCCCTGGGTGACATGGCTTAGTGTGAGGTATCCCTGCTTATGGCAGGGGGGTTGGAACTAGATGATCTTGAGGTCCTTTCCAACCCTAACTATTCTGTGATTCTACGATTCTATGATATAATCATAATACCAAACAGAACAGGCTTAAAGAAACTAGATTTACTAGTTTGGACATGAATTATAAGAGTTCAGTCTATACAGGTAAGAGTGATGATGATGGCGATGAGTGTTTAGCCTTCTATGAAGCATTTCATGAGGCACTTCATGACATTTTCATCAAGAGACTTGAATAATACATGATCATTATGACACTCACTAGAACAGCACAAAGCTGGTTAGCAGCTGTACCTCCAAATGAAGCTACAGGCAGTAAATCAAAGGCGAGCAAGAACATTTGTATAGGAGCCCTATAAGACTTAGACATTGGTCCTGTGCTGTATCAATGACCTGGGAAAAAAAAAAAATGTTAAATTGGTAATGGTTAAGGCTTACAGAGAAGATAAAAATTTGAGGAATGCAAAATAATAACACATTTCTGAGCTGGACAGTGAGCTAAGATGGTAGGAAGGAAAAATGAATCTCAGACAGAAAAAAGATGCAAATTATATTTACAAAAGTAGAACTCCAACTTCTAAAGAGTTAAAAAAAATAAAATAGTTGGGAGACACGACAAATACCCACCAAACAGATTCTTCAACTGCAATATTGCAGCCAAACAGGTTAAATGCCCTTACATTATAAATATAACCACAATCTGGTACTAATCATCTTATCTCCATGCTTTCCACTGACATAACCGCCTCTGACATATTTCAACTGGTTCTGGTACCTAGCTATTGAAAGGTGCTGGAAACCTCATGTTCTTCACAGGAGACATCCAGGAACAAATAAAATATTTTTAAAAGGGAGACTTCAGGGGGGTTGATCCATGTAGGATGTCCAAGAGAAAGCTGTGCTCTCATGTTTATGACAGAGAAAGGTATGGTAACAGCCCTTTCAACTGAGCAGTCAGATGAAACATAGTTTCATGCTGGAAGGTGAAGCTAGACAAACATCAACCAAAAATATTTGATTACAAGCGCTGAGAGTAATATTGCAATAAATTGCAGTTTGTAACAAATTCTGCACCAAAAAAGTCTTCATTAGATGGATTTTCAAAAAGCTGCAGCCTTGTTCATACACAGTGTAATTAACTTTGGGGAACAACAAAAATGAATGGCCTTATAAATGTCTGAACTGCAGATTGCTGGTCTGTTCTATCATATATCTAAAAATCCTGGCTCTATATTATGCTTCTTGTAATCTATGTACCAGATGCTCACAGGGGTTTAAAAACCAAGATTCGTTCAGGAAGTACTTAATTTCTTGATACAGTGCCCCTTCATTTTATTACCTAGTACACCAGCCTACCGCAGCAAGCCATCTCAGTTTTCCAAAATTGTCCCATTCCTACTGCTATTCAGCATCACATTTTAGTATTGATATATGAAACATATTACTTCTGGGTTAGATTTTCTCTGACACTGCTATCATTTTTGCAGCAGAAATTCACAGTGAGATAAACTTTTCTATGGTTTTCTGAGAGTATCACATTAGGCCACCATTATGTCATAAAGAGTTAGGTTAGAAAGGACCTTAAGATCACCAAGTGCCAACCCCCTGCCATGGGGAGGGACACTATCATCCTCCAGGCACAGGAGGATCACCAGTGTGTTTTCAGATATGCCAGGCCACCTTTGTGACAGGAACATCACCACTGCAGCAGCTGGATTGGCAGCATGCTTCCAGGCTCATGAAAGTATCTCAAAGAGGCTGTCCATTTCCTTCTACAAGTTGGCAGCTACAGAACTAGCCTGATTCCTAAACTATAGTGTGGCCGTCAGCAAGCCCAGGCTCAGCATCAGTTAGCCTGTTGACTCTCACATGGCTGCTTTCTGGTGCAGCAGCAGCGACTTCCAGAGGCATGCATGGAGCAAATATGTTGTATATAAATTTATGCCAAGTATCAGAATTTAACAGAAAAAGTGTGTGCTATTTAATTGAAACACACTGGCTTAACATGCCAAAAAGTTGGTATCTCATAAGGCAGATTTGGTCCAGGTATAGCTTCTCTGATGAGACCTTTTAGTTATACCAGAGATTTGGCCCAGTACTTAGAAATGAGACATTACCTGAAACAGACTGGTATTGTACACTACAGTTCTCATCACTACAGGAATGTACTTTTGTCTATAGCTCTTCCATTCCATGAAAGAAAAATGAAGCTCACTCAGTTAAGCTAAAAACTGAAGATATAATAGAAATCCTGGGTATATAAAATCCACTGGAATGGAGAATATAAACTGGTACAGAATGCAGTACATCTCCTTTAGAATAATTGATTTATACCAACTTACTTCACTGGAGAGTGCTGTCTACCTGTCTCCAATTCATCTTAACTTCCCACTTAACACACAAATAAGTATTAGTTTATCCGATAAACAGTGCCTTTAACTTTCTGTTCCATCTTTTGGTTTTGCCCTACATTTCTACTATTTGTAAATTCCAGATTCAGAAGCCATATGGATCAAATTGCTTATACAGGCCCTCGTTTGGAAAATTTAACTTGCAGTTTCAAGCAAGCTTATAGAATGGTTCTTAACTCTGCGAATACCTTAGCCACATACTTAACAGCACGGATAGGAATGGCTTTTGGGGATTAGAAATACTTTCTGACCTGGTACCCAAAGAGAAACAGCACTGCACTTGGACTGGATGCTATGCCAGCTGGCAGGAAAACAGAAGGCAGGCCAGTCTTGGGGAGAATTCTTCACCTGCCTATTCTGTAAGGGTAGTATGGACTCAGCTCCTCTGAATCTCAAGTTCTTCATTCCAGAGTCTGAATGCTCTCCATTTCTAGTAAATTAAGAGAGAGATGGTCAAATGGTTATCTTGTAAAAACAACTGGTACACTTGCTTTAATATAGAATATTAAACATATTATATATATATATATGTGCAGTATATGTATATATAAACATATACATAAACTCCAAATGTTTAAGATGTGCAAATACCATTGACTATTTAGCACTTATGCTTACTACTAGGCTTTTCTTCTTTTATAATTACGAACACAAAAGAAGAAAATGTCTGTGACTTTACCTTAGACCCTTCTCCAATTGAAACATTTCATACAGAATGCTTGCTTCCAACCTTCAAACACTTCATCACATCATCAAGCTGCTCTGTGCAGAGCTCAGACATGTATCTTCACACTTCTATACATAACACTTGTGATTTAATATTTTTTTTACATATTGAAGACGTACATTTAAGAACCAAATCCATTTCTAATACAACCTATTGAAATTAAGTCCTGCAGTCTGAAAACTTCTCTCTTACAATATCACCATTGCAAACAAATACAAATAGCCTTTCATATCAGTTTTCCATGTCCAGGCCCACAAACTGCCCTACAGATTACTCAAGAACAGAAATTAATGGTAGTTGATACCAGTACTCTCTGCCTTCTTACCTGTGCTAGATCACAAGTCCTTTGAATATCTTGAATACTCTAACTTGAGTTCTTCTAGGCTCAGAGTATGCCAGCACTGAGAATTCAGAAGGTTTTAGCACACTCCAATACTACAGATTCAAAACACAATCTGAACCTTGGCAACGCAAAAAAACCTAAACCAAAACAAAAAGCCCACAGCACTATGCAGAGTGAGAGGAAGAACCACTGAGCCAGATCTTTGGTTTCAGTCTACGTTACAGAAACCCTACCCAGTTTTGCTATTAAAATTTCACTTTCACACTGAAAAGTATCCTCATCTGAATTAACTTCTAAAATTAAGACAAAAGTAAAAGAGATTAAGTCATAAGAGACCACTGTAATGATCTATTCTGACCTCCTGCACGCACCATACAATTTTTCTAAATCAATTCCAATTTAAACTAACAACCTTCAAGTCTAGTTTTTTTATCTCCTATGATGGAGATTTTATTATTTTCTTAATTACAAGGCACTTTTCATGTCTGTTATTTCTAGAGAATTTATAGTTTCTACTAATACAAGTAAATGTATCTGGATACAGTGTGTGAGCACCTGGGTCAGTCAGCATTCAGCAGAACAGATCAGAGCCTGCACACATCCCCTCCTTCACTTGGTAAAAATATCTACACTATCACAGCAGGTAAGCCACAGGCAAGTCTCAGTTTGAAACCTCTCTCTTTCAGGAGAACTCTGACACCAAAAGGGAGAGAGATTCCAAACTTCCCTGAAGTTAAAGGTAGCTTCACTCACACTTTTGGAATTGTATAACAAGTACCAGAACAGACATTCAGGTCCAAAGCTTAAGAGACTAATCCAGTATCCGGGTCTCCTCCTCCATGGAAAAAAGATATTTATTTAGAAAAGACACTGTTCTCTCCTGAGCAATTGAAATAACAGCCAGTTGCATCTCTTAGATCCTTAATGGAACAAAATAGGCACATTCAGGTAGTTGGACCTACTCAGTAAACATGGTTTCCTATAAAGAAAAGAAAGCAAGCCCAGCTGCAGATTTCCAGCTAAGAACCATTCCCATCATGTGAAATGACATTTTTCCCTTCATGAAAACTTATTGCCAGCTCATGACAAGACAAATATCTGCAGCCACCAGTTACTGTTAGTTTAAGCATAACTGGATTTCCCATAGTTTCAGTAAACAAGTAATCAAGTGCATAAAAATCTATTTTAATGATGTTTTCAAGAATAATAATACTCTTCATTACAAAAGAAAGGTAAAAGGTACATCTTTTACATATAAGAAACTTACAGCAAAGGCAAAGAACATCTTAAAACCAAAATAAAGCTATGTTGTTCGCTGCAGGAAAGTTTCAGGTATTTGCGATTATTCACTCAATTTACTTTTGGAAAAAGACAAAGATGGACTGTCAGAATAGTTACTCTAGCACGTCAGCTTTAAATGTTTCACTGACTGTCAACAATTTAGCAATAAAATTACAAATATACAGAAAACAGATCTGCTACTGCACTACTACTGCATAGCTACACATACAACCAATAGCAAAAATTCATAATAACAGAATATGCAGAAATTAAGTGTTTTCCGTTCATAAATGCAGAATTACTCCCACATTCCACTCTGTCCCAAAAAGAACATGCCACACAGTGACCAAAAATGAAGACAGCTGTTATTATATTTCATAGAATGTGCAGAAGACAAATCTACATCACTCACAAATTGGGACTAACCCTAATTCCACAAATTGTTTGCTGTATAATCATAGCTCATATATGGAAACATGTAAAAATAAGATTAACAATTAAGTACAAGTCGGGGCAAAAACAGTGATGCCAATGAGGGGGTCTAATTCCATGGCTACTGCTTCTTGGGCAGAACCAACCCTAGTTCAGCAGTTTTACCCCAGAGACATTACCAATAACAGAAAGCACAGTGCTTAGTAAAATTTGCATGAAAAGCCAAAAACGATCACTAAAAATGTTTTTACAGGCAGCAGGACAAGGACATCAGGAAAACAGAATACTATTGCGTTCAATGCAATATTAGGCATTCAAGTACAGCATTACTAATACAAAATGCTACAAATGCTTATTGCATGCAGACAGTCCCGAGACTACTTCACTTTATAATTTCTAAATCAAAATAATACATATGTAAGGATAAAGCATGGATTCTGTTTACATAAGTTTTGATAAGAAAGGGCACATTAAATCATGAGTGGCTCACTAGCATGAAATTACATTTCTAAGTAATTTAATCCCTCAAAAAGTATTTCTTGCTAAAAATCCTTCATTTCTCAGTGTAATAGTTTGTAATCTTTGAAGATGTACATTTATACAATTTACAGTCTCAGCAGGAAATAAATTTCAGGTTTATCATCATTACTGTGTTCCAGCTGCAGAACAGAATTACGTGTATATAACTGGTCGCTACAGCCATAGTGCAAAGCAGCACATGCACCCTCTGGCATTCCTCGGCCCTCCACATCCTCCCCAGGGAAGCCATTCAGGTACCTGGCTATGTAGGAGCCTGTTGAATGCCTGTTGATAACATGAGGAGATGCTGAGGGCTTGTTCCGAAGGATAACCCCTGCTACACTACTTGTGTTAGAAGATTTTTGCTTGCTGGCAGCCTCTTGCCTCTCCTTGGCACGACTGGCTATATTCCTCACTCTGCTCTGGCTTCTGGAGGAGAGTTTTCTGACCAGTGCTTTTGGGCAGTCTTCATCAATCTGCCTGGAGTACAGCGTTTGACAGCTGTCCTCTTGGTCCAGGGACACCAGCTTCCTCAGCTGTTCTGTCAGAGCATCTGTTGAATGTGGTCTCATATTCTTCATAGCAGCAAGTTTCTTGTCTCTCATGCCTGATGAGATAAAGCTCCTACTTATGTATTGATACTTACTTTCAAAATTACAGGAAATATCCTCTGATGTCAAGTCACCGAGACTCTTGGATTTGCAAGGGCTAGTCTGCTTGATGGCTGAATGAGGAGGGAAAGACAAAGCATTTTTGAGCAGTGGTGAGTGTATGTTGAGCTGGGATCTCTTGGAGGTACACATTATATTTTTCTGTTTATCTGAATGATGATGATACAAGAAACCAACATTTTCACACACTGGAAAAGGCAGATGACTCCCTGCCGTCCTGAAGTTTTCTGAGCTGTCTAGGGCAGCAGCACAGAGCTCAACAGTTGCACTGCTCTCAGAAGGCCTCTCTCCATCGGTCCCAGCATCCTGCTTTTGCCTCAGTTTTAAAGGGGAAGCCAACTGGCTCATATCTTCCCTTTTATACTCACATGTAGTTACTAACAGATCTTGAGAATCCCCATCTACTTCTATAAGACTGCTGCTTTCTGAATTCTCACCACTGAGAGGGTCAACAACTGCCTCCTCAACAATGAGGCTATTGGAAGCAAAAGAACTAGCAGTCTTGCAGGCTTCCCAGCTTGTTCCAGATTTTGTTCCACATATTCTTTTGGAATTTGCATTTAACAAAGAGAGAAGTGACGGACAAGGAGAGCTAGGCATGTTATTTTCTATACTATTTAATTTCTTCTTGCAAAGTAATCCAGTGTGGATCTTACATTCAGAAGCTGGCGTAAGAGCTGCTTCATGGGCAACTGTGTGCACAGAATACTCTGCAGTTTCAGGGCTGGAGAACAGGGTAGTATCTGGAGTGGAGAACAAAGGGGATTTGATGGCTTTTGTGATAGCAAAGTTGTGCATACA
Source organism: Loriculus beryllinus (assembly GCA_039877255.1). Lineage (NCBI taxonomy): Eukaryota > Metazoa > Chordata > Aves > Psittaciformes > Psittacidae > Loriculus > Loriculus beryllinus. Next base: position 13,953 of record JBCJKH010049236.1, read on the forward strand.
GGGACTGTTAGGATCCTCGGTAAGCACACATGCGTGTGCAGCCGTCATACTGAAGGCCTGGCTGCTAGTGCCTTGGAGGCTTGATACATCAATAAGATTAGTTTCATCATCTGTGACATCAACCTGCCCAATCAGAGCTGAGACAGCGCTATCCATCTCGCTCTCATTCACTAAAGAAACTTCATCTATAAGGCGAGAAAGGTCACTGTCTTGCATGGTTAGACTAGAGTGCGAATCAGGTGCATCAGGGCAAGCGGTAGAAGAAATACCTGTCACAGAAAGAAGTGCTGTAGTGCTTTTCTTGATGATGTCATATTTTTGACTTTCCATCTCTTCTTTTGGGGAAAGGGAAGTCCCTACATGAGTTATTTTCTCCTCCTTAGACCCTTTTGTGTCATTTTCCTTTTTATTGTCTGCACAGTTTTTGTTATGCGTTTTTTCTGTGGCAAGTTCAAAATCAGAGTGCTGCATTAGAGGGACAGTTTCATCAGAAAGATTATTTTCCTGATAGTCTATAAGGTGGTTTGCTTCAGCTACCCCATTTGCAAAAACTACATTTTCAGGCTGCACCTGTAGAGGTGATACTGAAGAGTTAACTGTAGTCTCCTGGTCATTCTTCTTAAACTGAGATGCCAAATTTGAAATATTTGCTGGTTTCTCCGAACATGGAAAAACAGATTCTTTCAAGTTTGTTTCCTTCTCATTTGTATTGTCATCACTGTTGGCTAAATTAAATAAAAGAAACATATTAGTTGCATACAATATTGTGTTGCTTATTAACAACTATTTTGTCCTTAGACAGACAAATGGAGAACGCAAAATCAGGTACAGTTTGTGACAGAACTTAATCATGGGGTTGTGCAGGTACAAATTATCTGAGTGATACGAATAAATGAAAAAATACAACTGCAGGCACTTCACTGAAACTTCCTTTGAATGTCTATTACATCAAGCATGTGATGTAATATTTCTTGCAAATAATGTTAATGAGGCACCATATCATAGCTTGCACATGGTATTACCTTCAGCTGTGTTCCTATTCAGTTTTGTACTATAAAGAAGCATGGCAATAAAGACAGAACAAAACAGCTCTGTTAAAAAACATAATACTTTGAAACCAGATGCATGGTTAAAAAAGCTGAGTAAAAGTACCAAATAGATGGATTCCAGACTGTTTTATACATGTAGTTATTTTCAAGTATTACAATTTAAGGATTTCATTTTTGATCTTCTAAAAGCATGCTACATTCATGAGAGCAAGACTTTGAATTCCTTAAAGAAAATGAATTAGATATTTTCTCCACCAAATCTTCCTATATGTCTTTATATGCCAAATCCAAGCTCCAAGACCCATTCCTTTGGAGCTTTTAATCAAGCAGGGACTACAGAAGCAAGCTTGGCATAATACATACTGTATCTAACATTTGCTAGAAATCAGGTACCCTAGGAAGAAATGAGAGAAGCCCTGATCATTCACTAACAGTGACTGAACCCCCACAGTAAGAACTGTTTCTAACAGACATGTCTAGTTTTGCTGGTCTCCAAAATCTGAAAAGTTTCCCAAGCTTTCCAGGTGCTTCTAGATAAGGATGGATGAGATTTACACTGCTTTGCTTTGTAATTTTTTTTTTTTCTCTATGAAGAGCAAAGGTGAAAACGGACCACTTGGCATAATCCCAATTAAGGCACTAGAGATACATTCAGCCATAGTATTTCAGCAAGAAACATCTCTGTTGGACAGCCAGCCTTTCCCATTCTTCATTGCATTGAACAATAACGAACACCTCAACTGGCTAGTAACTCCCCATGGGTGAAGCCAGCTCCCACTGAAATATTTAGGCCGAGCTTACTTTATGAGAATACCCAGGCCTTCTCCTGTAGGTGCACAAGAGTGCGTTGTACCTTTTCTTACCACTATTCCATGCAGATGCTTCCACAAGAAAAAAATAAGGGGGAGGAGGGGGACACAGGCAGCTTTTCTCTACATCCACCACTAAGCCAGGGTGTTCTTGCAGCACAGAGAAGGGAACAGGTCCCTTGAGGACAGAAGAGGGCTCCATTTGGAATTTCATCTCCTTCATGTCTCATTTCTTGATGCCTAAAGTGACCAGTCCCTCATAGACTAGCCTTCCTTATGGAGACTCTAATGGACAGAATTCTATGTCTCTCAGAGTTACAAAGGGCAAGATGCATTCCCTGTGACAGCTTTTGGGTTTTCTTAGGTCATGTCACCAAGGTCCGTGTTTTCTACAAAGGTTATTTTGCTATAAGTGAATAATTCTGACCTCCAAAACCTTTTCTTCTAAAGAATTTTGTGTGTTTGTATGTAGCATCTTTGGAAGAAATATGTAAGAAATTATTACATCTCTGGCAAAGAATGGCTGAGCTGCATCATCTTCAAAGGTTTATCTAGAGGATCTTTCAATTTAAAATACAGCATTTCAAAGTTAACTTCTTTCACAAGGAATATCCTTTTTCCTGTCTACAGTTTCTTCTCAGGGTGGTAGAAAAAGAATTGGTTTGATTTTGCTTGCTATTTCTCCTAACTTCTTTTACAAGGTGATGTGCAGATTATCTGTTCCTTCAGAGCCACTTACATAGGCAAGTAAAACAAAGGTGACTTAACGTATTCTTATCTGCACCCAGCAGTTCCCCTATTTTAGGGTGGCTCCTGTGGTTGCTGGAAGCTGCTGCTGCCTAGCTGAAAATATTCAGAGCAGCATTTCTATCACTCCCCCCAGCCAAGAGACCTTCTCTGTGCACTCTCCATGTGCCAAGAAAGATAGACTGTGCTTCTGGCTGTCCTGTGCCAGCTGAGGAAGAGCCCTGCAGGACTAACTGCAGAAACACTGCTGTCAGAAGTAGGATCTGGCTGCCCCTGCAGCCTCATGGGGACAGCCTGTGTGAGTGCACATGCTCTTTCCAAACAAACAAAAAACAGCCCCAAAAAGCAGCATAGATGATCTGGGACAAGTAAAAGCTCAGGGTGAAGACAGCAGGTCTAATGAACTACAGCTACTGTATTCAAGGTTCCTAAGCTTATGTAAGTATTCCAGCAAATAAAATATTAGGCAAGTCAAATATACTAACTTTGCTGTAGTCATGGGAATTACTGGATTTTGAAACCAGGACTATTATTGCTGAAGGTACTTAAGAAAAAATGGATATTTTAAGAATTAAATTGTATTGTGCATCAATAATAGAAGACCACGATTGCATCCCAACACATGCTTTTCAGATAAATTAAATTAAGAAACATAGGTTAATATCAAGACTGCTGGGTAGAGTTCGACTTACTTTTGCCCCCTTTACGTTTATGTGAAAATCTGCATTAGTCTTTGCACACACTTATTTTCAAAAACGTATGCTGCATGCTGCTGTCCCTCCTTGAAAACGGAGAGAGAAAACCCACCATGCCAGCAGCTCTGGTTCCATATGTAAATGGACAGTAGTAAATCAGAAACTGATGAAATACAATTGAAAGTTGCTTCTTACATTACAAAAAGAAATTTGGGAACTGCCCTTTTAAGAGTACTTTCAGAAATTAATGCAATTCATTTGCCTTGTTTGTAGAATAATTTTGTCCAGTAACTCTTGAGTTGAGTAAAACTACTTGCATGAAGACTGCAGAACTTAGCTTTTTAGCAGACTATTTCAACTTACTACACCAATAGTAATTTTGGAAGTATCTTACCAGATGTGTTTTCTTTCTCTTTGGCATCTTGGGCAGTTTCATCTGCTGGGCATGGCAGTCCTACAAGAAGATATTTGTCCACGGGCATAGAAGTAGGACGTGCTTGCAAGCTCCGGCTTGTACGCCTTACAACTCCTTCTTTGTCCTTCAGGTCTGTTGGTTCTGAGGCACTGTCTTTAATTTCAGTAGCTTCCAGAAAACCCATCTTGCTTTTCTTTCTACCTTTTGCTGGTGCACTGGCTGTGCGCCGGAGAATTCTATCACCAATAGATCGCTTCCGTACACAGTGCCCACTGGTTTCAGCAGAACTGTGCTTTGGGTTCTTGTTAAACAGACCCCTGAGTCCTATCAGTTGCTTATTCTGAAAGGACAAGAATAGCCACAGTTTCAAGTGAGTTCAAACTATTGTATGAATACAATGAAAAGGCCTGCTTTTAGAGTATTTATGAATGATGAAGACAAAGTTAAAAATGCAGCAAAACAAAAATTCACACCAAGCAACTCACATCTGCTCTGACCAAGAAACTATCAGCACTGGTCTCCATGAATTCATGCATGTCTGTATTTCTCCTCATTAGGATGGCAGCCTGCCACAATTATAAGAAGTTTGCTCAAAACCTCCTAATCAGAGATGACAAGATTGTAAGAAGTGTACTACAGTGACAGGCTACACATTAACTTGGAATTCTATGCATGGGCTTCATCAAAGCAATATTCAAATGTTTCAGAATCTGAATGAAGAATGATGTAAGTTCGGTAGTTGCAGATCATGCGATTAGGAACCATTCGAAAATATCTGTGCCCAGCAAGTGCAAAGTGCATGCTAATGAAGTCTACCTTTGTGGCTCCTAGAAAGTGCAATATTGTGTAACTGGGATTGAGGATTAAAGGACTCCACTGAAAAGCAAAAACAAAATGCAAATACATTTGGCTACAACCTTGATACAAGCAAATATGGTAGTAGTACATCAGCTGTAAATATAACTGCTCTACAGCAAATTTAAACGTATTTATTAATCTAAAGTAAGTCTCTCTCAGAAATTTGAACAGATACCCTCACTTGTAAGGACGCAAACATGCATTCAGCCTTTGTTTATACATTAGAAACAATAGCACAGCCCATTGCGTCATTAAGGCATGTATTAGATGAACAGACCAAGTGATACAGAGATGAAGTCTCAACGGGTTTTCTCCCTTCCTCCTCTTGGTCTTCCCTATGAAACTACTCTTTACTGTTTTTCTTGAGTCTATTTCTTCTTTGAAGAGCACATGAGCCAAGAGCAATAGCCAAATAGGCTCTGCTACAGACTACCATCAAAATTGTATGTGATTTCACACTTGTACCCAGACATGCACAGATCTAGGTATACACTGCGGTGAATTCCAGCCTGTTCACTACTGTTTCTCTTTTTACACTGATTTAGGAGTAACAAAGTCTACCTTGAATATTAAAAGATTCTCTTTGTGCACAGAATGTGAAGAGATCTGTTATGGTCAGTGCTGTTCCTTCCACCACCTTGTTACTGTCCTCCCTGGCAGGAAGAACACTTGTAGAGGCAAAAACAGAGGAGTACATTGAAACTCTGGTCCCTGCACTGAGACAAGGATGCCAAGAGCAAGATATCTAAGTTGCTTACAGAGCCACCGTTGAATCATTCTGTAATCTAATGGGGTCAGTAAGTAAGTAAGGATCTGGTCTATACCAAATTTCAGCCCCATGTATATGTTATTTTCTATTTCTGTTCCACTCAGCTTTCCTTGGGTGCTTGCAGAACTGCGGTTTTACATATTTGACATGACATTCTTTGCATCCACTCTCAGAAGGGAGAAAGACTGAGGGCTAACTGTTATTTTCAACCTTTACCCTTCATAAAGGTGGGGAGCTTGGTTTGTGGGGGGTTTCTGTTTGGTTGTGTTTTTTAATCATTACAAAGGGCTATTTTATTTTAGCATTCCACTGAATATGGCCTTAATTTATTTGTGCTAGTTATCTCCAATGACATCTTGTGAACTGCTCATGAGGGCAGTTGAAGCAGGAATGCACAGAAAAAGGACTGTGCTTTTATTTTCGTTTAAAAAAACATCTTAAAATCAATAATCTTGCAGAAAACCAAAATCTCTGCTCTAAAACCTTAAAGATTTAAAGCTTAAATTAGTTGCTAAAATAGCTTGCCCAATACCATGTTCTGGTGCTGTTACAGTTCTGAAGATTTACTTTAAAATAAAATTAGTTTAACACACTGAAGAAATGTACTTACTGTATCTGGACATGATAATTATTAGGCTCTAACAGTAAGAACATTGATGAGTACATGCATGTTAAGTCTAGAGTAAGAGTACATTATGCTTTCCTTGCTGATCACCCACAGGGAACTCCACTAGGCGCTATGAGCTACGTCCTCCTTCCTGAGTGCTCCAACAGAAGCATATCATTGCTGTTATTGGGGTATCTGAGCTGGAGAAAGACAGGTTTTAGTGGACATGGGTGTGCTGTGAGTGGGTACCCTGGCTCAGTGCTCCTCAGAGAAAACACTATAAGGCATTGTATTTCTCTGAGCATAGTGATATTTGTATGTTTGTAGTTATCTATAGATACAAGTATAAATGAAGACATCAAGTTTAGGACAACAGAGAATCAGACATTGTGCTATGTCATTACTGTATAACCCTAATACTTTGTTTCAAATTTATTACTGATCATTGCCAGGGAGAGCTAGGCACTGGTAAACCAAGGTACAAACTGCCACAAACCTAAGCTGCAAGAATCATTTAGAAACCACACAAATCTGTGAGGTTCTGTGATATATTAAATCCATTTTTATCAGAAGAATTAAACCAAACAAGTCATAAAAGATGTAAATTTCCAGATATACCTACCTTTCCGTAGATGTCATTTATGATTATATGAACAAATATGGAAGCTTCTGTCAGACCTTCTAAATACACATGACGATAACCTAGTAAGCCAAAAATATTGCACCACAAATAATTTTAAGCACGACTGGTAATGACTGTCTATAAAAGTGAAATATACACAGTAAGCTACTTTATGCCTTTACTAAAACTTCTCTTAGGTTCGTACTTGTTTTCCAAGCCCACCCCAGAACAAACTGTCTCCACGTTATAAATCAGACCCCAATAGCAATTTCTAAAAGCACACTCAAACTCCCTCAAGTAATGCTGAATATACCACCCTAAGGAGAACTGTCCGTGCTTGCACAAGAAGTCTCAGAGATATAAGCGTATCTCTTATGTTGATAACTTCATCTTAAACTTAAGTTTAAAGCTGTTTGTTCTTCAGTTAGATTTCTAAATCAAACAAGTGGGACTAACCAGGCACAAGACTACTAAAGGCCAGGGTTCTTTGTCCAACGAAGTCTCGCCCTATAGGATCATGGTCCCAAACAAGAAATCGCACCAAAGCTATTTCAGGCATGTGGACAGTAAAAGTGAGTGTTTCCTCCCAAACAGGATTAAACCCTGTAAAACAAACAGAACAGAAATTTTGGAAAACAAGTCCATAGCAAGCACTAGCCTCAATTTTCATGATATGCAGCAAGAGGCATAGGAAACAAGCAGACCAAATACACAAATGATAACTTATTACTTATTAGTCATCTAAATATAGGTGCACTCAATCTCTATTACATAAGTAACTCAAAGTGACAGATCTGTCTCTAGGGTTGCTTTTACAAAAAAAATGGTTCTGTTTGGGTAGCTGGCAAGGATACCAAGGCAAGTTGCTTTTTTGTAGAACTAAAGTAGGCTAAAGGCAAATCAGAACAAACAGGAACTACATTTGTTCCCTCCCCATTGTTTCACAGCTCCCTATGAGAACCGATGCCACGTCTCCTGCTGCAACAGGCTATATCACTCTGTTATTCAATCTTCCTCCTATGAAGGCTGAGGTGGCAGTGAAATTGCCTAGGATGCGATTTGGTTTTTTCATTGCATTTAAAGTTATACCTGTATTTTCCATACATTAAAAAAAATAAAATAAAATAAAAATTGCAGCTTCTGCGTAAAGGAGATTTAAGAATTATCCACGAGACAATATTGTGGTGAACAGCTCCTGTCCTCCACTTCTAGCTTGTCTGTCTCCCCACACCAGAAATTCAGAATTTATCTGTTAGAATACAATCATTTCAGTTCATCAGATAAGAAGCTTTGCAATTTAGAAAGTAATAACAGATACTAAATCATTTATAATTACTCAATATTTTACACCAAGAAGAAGAAATCAGACAGGTTATCTTACCATTGTCGTCAACCACCCTGGTCTGATCTTTACAGCAGTCAACAGGTAGTCCAATAATTTCCACCTCAACAAAGGGATCTATTATCTATTTTTTAAAAACAAAGTATTTCAAAAGCAAGCCAATAATAAAAGCTAAAAGTCAATTTTTAATAAAATTCACAGAGTTAATTCATACAGGAATTCAAAACCCTTTGATTTATATTTTCAAGCAGCATAACCATGAGAAATGATTTCATAAAGTATAAGTTGAGGTATGGTTTGTAGTCTCAAAAGCTATGGCCAGTTACGACTAATTTTCAAGAAAGTACAAATCAGTTCTTAAACATCATGCGTAGTATACAGACTCCTTGGGAAAATTCAGCATTTAGTGATGAAAAGCTTGACAATCTCGGAAATTTATTGGTATATTTAAATAAGGAGAAAGCTTATTTGAGCCACAATCTGTCATGTCACTTCAGGGCCTCTCATTGAAGCATCTCTTGGTATCAAAGTATCTTACCTCTCCTCTGTCCCCTAACATGGAGTCAGGGGGCTTAGGTAGCTGTTGTCCACTGATGATTTTCAGAATAAGCTGCTTTTTCGGACTGGCAGGAAGTGGATCAGCAGAGTATGGGTTGAATGTGCCTAAAAGATGGCAAGGAATGAAAATTGTAAGGAGAAGATACACAGAAGTATCACCCAAGATGTATATATAGCCGAAGTTCAGTCATGAGAAAGTAACTTACAGAGTATGAAACAGCTGTTGATTAATTTCAAAATTCCATTCCACTTTCTTGCAACCTTTTCTGAGCTAAGCAGCTCTTGGTTATATGATTACAAGACAGAAAGATCCCCTCTAATAAGTTATGAATGTATGAAAATATTAAAAGATTCTATATATGTTCTTTCTTGTGTCTTCACGACTTCATATGAAGACACTTTCTGAAAGGCTTAACACAGTAATAAATGTATAGTAGGACATTACCTTTGCACATCTGCTGAGGTTTGAGGACATAACCACAGTTGCCATTTACCCTAAATTTTGCTTCATTTAACTGCATCACACGTCCCTCAGACTGGTAGTTTAGTGCCACTGATGAAAGAGAAAACTCAGGTGTCATTGATAATGATAACATCCATTTATCAGATACACAAGGACTGGGAAGTAAGTTTTCATGCAACACCTACCTAACTGGCAACCAACATTCCAGTAAGGTAAAGGATTGAAATTGCTGGAGTCAATCCGATAGGCTGATGGATATATCCTTGTAAGCTGTTTCTGGTTGTAAAGCATAAACTGTTCAGCCTTCTGCTGCACAGCTTGATGGGCTCTTGTTTCACTGAATGATAGCACATTCCCTGTTGATCCTGTGTGCATTGTTAAATCAACAAACAGGTTATAAAGGAATTCTAGGAGATGGAGGGCCTGAACTCAAACCTCAGTTATGCTGGTATTAATCAAGGGGAAGATGAGATTTAGTCCTAAATTATAACATAGATTGCATTGTCAAATTCAAATCACATGCACTGCATAACTGAAGAGCACCAGTTTCCTCTTCCAGGAGGGTCTTTTGTTCTACTGTCAAGCTTCCAGAACTTGAAGGGGAAGCAAAGCAAGAGCTGAAGCTAATTGCTAGAGCCTTTTCTCCTGTGAAACACCCCAGACATGACTGCTAAGAATCTATAGAGAAATCTACTAAAGGCAGCATGATGAAATCTTACTCAAGAGCTTACAGACAGGGGAAAGAAGTGCCCAGCAGGGCTCTTGTCCTTGTAACACATTAATAGAAGCACTCAACCCATTTGAACTCATCCCTTCTCTAAGTAATCCAAGCAATCTTTCCAATTCATAAGTCTTCCCTCTGAGAGTTTTACCCCTTGGGCAGACCCCCTCTGATCAGCTCTCTGGGAGAAAGAATGCCCAGAAGACTTTCTCAGGTGAAAGTGCCCAACTGTGAGAGAGCAGTTAGACCCACTCAACTGTATGATCTCTCCGTGGATCAAGAAAGCACAAGATCTAGACGAAAGGTAAGAGCAGTACTGTGCTCTGATAAGCAAGCTCCCCTTTCTGTCAAGAGCAATCAGATGGATTCAGATTGCACCTGGACTTGCAGAAAAAGCTGAGCTGTTTGTCAGCTCAGAACAATGACACTGAAACTCCTCAAGACTTTGTTCTTGTATGATATCTTGAACTCTCTCCATGGTGCTTTCACCCTCCTTAATTTCTCCCATTAAATTCTATTAAATTAGGAATTAATTTTATAGTAATTACAGAATTTCATACACAGTTTGCTCAGATACATTTAGTGACCTTCCTCACAAATTCCTTTGCAACTTTCTCAATGTCCATTTTACCTCTGTTTAGTAAAACAACTGCACACTTTCTGAATGGGAATCATATCTATTTATCACAACTAAAAATCTATCATGTTATTAGATGCTACTTAAAACTGATAAAGCTAAAAGGTGATGACAAATTCCAGAAAATTGTGAAAACAGGAAAGCGTTCACCTAAAAAAGACTCATTTTTAAAACTGTCAGTAAAACATGAAAGACATAAGAAATCAAGGGAAAGGTGGTGCTTTACTCTTTCTCTATGTCCTGGGTTCAACAGTAGCAATCAGCTAAGTAAAAGGAACAGGTAATTAACTCCTCTGCTTTTAAAACATCATAAAAAAACCCAACAAACCCAAAACAAACAAACAAAACAAACAAACAAACAAGGGAAAAATGAAGAAGGTAGACATGTTTCCTATCCAAACAGGAAAGTGAAAAAGGCATGTCTAAGTCTTGTGCCAGCAGCCTTACCATCATCTACTATATCCTGGGCAGCCACAGAGTTCGTGTACACCACTAGGTCAGACAGAGCTCGGCACAGCTTCACTGTTCTTCTTCGATGAGCCAGTCTGCTGAAATATGTTCAATACATAAAACAAATCAGGAGATTTTCAATATTTAAAGCATATTTCAATCCCCTTTTCTGTTCTTTTCATCAATAAGGAAATGAACAACTGTGAACAGGGAACCGTGTGTGGCAAACCTCCTCAGAGAGGGCTCCAAGATGACTGTTCCCCTTGTAACTCTAGTCACAATACATAAATTTTTTCATTTAAAACATAATGAAATAGCTGCACCATGTCTCTTCTCAACATAAACAAAGCAGACAGCTTTGAGCTGTATCTGAAAAAGGAGCATTTCACTGACAACAAATGCATTCTCAATGGCACTTTTTTGATTGCTTTTCTTTACATTCTCAGATGTAATAAAGTTGGCAGGGCTGTGAGGTACCCTTATCTAGCCTAAACAGTTTTCTTACAGCACACAAAATGTAGATCAGCATTTTTCCATTAGAAGAGTATTACAGTCACACTTCTTTTCAGTCTGAGGGTAATCATTATTTGCAACCTAGAAAACCCATGCAATCAAAATATCAGGCTACAGCAGTCAAGCAAAATACACATCAACAGAAGTGTCATAAATGACCTGCTCTTAAGAACAGACTTCCCTGTGGCAATGACATGTAAGTATTGATAGTAGTAAACATTGCCTCTAGCTTAACTGAGCTGTAAAACTATGGTGATTCATGGCTCACCTGTGGAGCTGCCCCATTTCCTTCCCACAGGGTGTTTGCTGGCTTTCATCATCATCTGATGCACTATGGTATTTGGATGCTACCTTCATAGCTTTCTGTTGAGAATGAATCAAGCACAGCTGTGTCAGTTTATGGGGTAGTTCTATAAATACACATTACTGTAATTAATGCCAGTGGGTTGGGCAAGCTGCAGAAGGTTTACAGCACAGGACCAGTGTCCTACAAGGATGCTGAATGACCCCTGGGGGTTTGACAACAGAAAACTCAGGGTGGTATGTCAAGTGTTTCCATACATGCAGAGAAGAAAAGCCAACACAAAGCACCTCTGCCCAGATCTCACTCTATATGGCTGCAAGGATCCAAGCCTGCAGACAGGGAGCAGTTTTATCTGCTGGCAAGCAGACAAAGCCAAGCCTGAAGAATATTATTTCTGCAAACTGACCAGTCTGCTGTAGTCCAGTGCATATTCTGCAGCTCCCCCGCCAGCTCCCTCCTGACATGAAAGCACAACACTGCTCCAACTGTCTCCAGTACAGTGGCCACTAGTCCTGCTAAAATTCTAATGGGTTGTATCATATTTAACAAACAGTAACACACAGTAGTAGCTATGATAAAAACATTAACATCTCCAAAGCACCTTTATTTCACAAGCAACTGTTATTTAATAGTTTCCTATTTCAACATTACATCTTTTGAAACACTGTCTTCAAGTGAGAGTTTCTTTAATTCCCTTCTCATCAAGGGGTAATTAACAATATAACTGAAAACTCCTTATCCTTTTACTCACATGGCTAATTGAGCACAGATTTCTTTTCTCCTGTTATGATACACAAATAATGTAAATAATTTAGTTTGCTGTGTTTAGTGCTAAAATAAAATTGTCTAGATTGAGAATAACTTCCTTGGTTCAGTTTTGGAATCTGAAGGTCTGCACTGGGGATGCTTCCCACAGTTAACTTGCAGGAGCTGCCAGCCTTAGTGTGTTTGTCCCTCCACTTGCAGTTTTTAAAGAGTTTACACGAGGCACAAGAGCTGGCTGAAAATACCCCAAGTCAATATCCCTGAGCGGATAATTCTGTACCTGCAAAAATACCAATAGGAACCATCTTTCCCAGGCATCCCTTTAGCTGGAGTGGCATAAGTGGGAAGTTACTGGACAGTCTACAATGCAACTGGGAAAAAAAAAATCTATATATACTCTGATTTTTTTTTTCAGCAGAGATGAAGCAAATGGGCTTTCCAACCTTCTCTATCCATTAGCTTAGATAGTTGTAGTAATTAAATTATTAACATAATTTCCAGCCCTCAGTGTAACCAGCAATTTTTAGTGGCTGACTTTTGCCTGTGATATCTCATTCCACAGCATTTGTTTTCCCATCAGCAAGAACAGGTTACAAAGAGAAGTGTCCACTGTCATGCACAACAGGTACTTACAGATCTCAACATATTCTGAGTGAATAATGCGCACTCAGCTAAAGCTGCTGAAAGAAGTATGTGCACTTCAATTTGATGTAAGCCTATAATCGAAGTGTAAATGAGTCCTGCTTAGAGAGTTTCTGATGGCTCCTAGCTGATGAACTGGGGCAGATGAACTGGTGGCTGATTAATTTGTATGAATTATTTCATAATTGCTGTTTTTCCTAAACTAATGCTCAGATTTTATCAATTACAGAGTGTGTTCCCTGCTCAGATGCAGCTTTCACTACAGACAGCACTGAAGAGGAATACAGGTGTCTTGCAGGCTTGGGCAGAGAAAATGCTGACAGCACAGTGACTCAGCTGCAGACCTGCTATGTGCCCCTTTCATGACAAGCCTATCTGCCGATTTATTTACTTGGTATCTGCTAATTGACTCAGGAGGAAGGAAGCCTTCAGTCGAACCAAATCATGCTGAGATTACATGTTCAATAAATCCGAACCTCAAAGCACTGTGGGAGTGTGGGAACAGGGGAGGTAGATGACAGGAACACATTTGTCAAGATATGGGAATAGGAGAAAATATTGGCCCACTGTCACTTCTGGTAGCTGCTGTCCACCTGTAAAATGAAACCTCACGCTCATTTGAATTTTATCAGATCTTACTTGGTTCAGCTGCAACAGTGAAGACCCAGTGAAGCAAACAGTTTGACCTAGCAGCTACACAAACATCCAACTTATCTGCAAAACCATGACGAGATCAGAAAAGAACATGTTTTTGCGAAGCAGAAGCCAGAGCCAGTACTCAGTCACAGCAGCCTCCTAAAGCAAGTGGAAAGCCAGTCACAGCACACCCTGTGTGGCACTGCTCAGGGTATGAAACAGCAAAACTGGACCCTGAATGAAACCAACATTGTGTGCTCTGTGCACACAAGTCTGGAAAATAAGAATACACCAAGGCATTTGTCTATGTTACATTTATGCCGTTTCAAGTTTAATCAGAAAGCCAGCAATTCCACATCACTGGTAAAGACAATCTTTTTGGTCAGACAAAATTTTTGGGTTGTTTTTGGTGCCTTTTTTTTACTTTACATGCTCATCTTTAAAAAGTTCTCCAATACTGCTAGCAGCCCGTATTCCTTTGAACAGCAATAAATGTACGAGATGTAATCACAGTCTTTTCTGACTGTTCCCTACACACCATGCTTGTTCCAAGCAATAAAACATATCCAGTGTCTCTAGAATGCTGTGAGAACTAGAAGAATAAATTGAGTCTCTTATTTTACTTACTTTGTGTTTACTGAAGTTGCCCATTAACGATCGACTATGAGACTTTTTTCCACCTTCTTTTATGTCCAGGTTCTGCGCAGAGAAAGTGCAATAAGTACTGTAACTAGATACCTTTAGAAGCATCCTTAAAGAAACTGCTACAGTCTCTAAAATACATCATTTCTACCTAACGTAAGTTTTTGCATGTCACCCTGATTCACTTTTAGAAAAGTACAGTGATTCCAAGTGAGAATAAAAGCGAGTTAAAATCTAAACTGCAACATACTGATCTGTGGGCATATACTGAAATCCAAGATCTTTACAGGACTTCTCTAATTTTATTATATACTTGAGAGCTTAGCAACCTTCTAGCATTAAGGAAAAATACTGACACTTAAGACAACAACTAACCATGTACAAAAATCAGTCTAGCAGAAACAGGCAAGCAACAACAAAACACATTTGGAAGTGCACTTGAAAACAGTCACAAAGGAAAAAAAGTCTAGCAGATAAACGTGGACTTTTCATAGGCAGCCTGAAGTCTGAGTTTCATATTTATAGCCATGCCCCTAGAAATAAGTTTGATAATCCCAAGCAGCACCTAGCTTTTTCTGTCAGAAAAGCACATTCCTCTTCTAAAAAGCAAAACAAAGACTTAGAGGTGCTGAAGAATATTCCCTCAGGGTTTCAGCAATTCCTATGAATTCCAATTATTCCCTGTCCAGTGCTGAGTTGGAATTCGCTTCTGAGTACTGTCACAGTAAGGGCACTACATCCAAGGAAGTCAACAGCCTCTGTATCTATGTTGACAGGTTTGTTCCTAGCTCAGGATGAAAGTCTCTGCAAAGCATTGAATGAAACTTCAGCAGACAAAGTACTTTTCTCCCTCAGATAAGGGCAAGAGTTGACAGTTTCAACAGCAAACTGAAACTAGTATCAGGCCTGACTGACAGTAAGTATTGTATACAACGCCTGCTTACCTTGCTCATCTACCCCCAGAACCCGCTTGGTAATTACTGGAGATGAGCAAGTAAAACTTGCGATTAAAAAAAAAATGAGATCTGACCACCAAAAAGTAGAAAAAATTCCCAACAGATCCCATTTTGGTACATCAATTACACAGTAACTACTAGAAAAAAAAGCTTTACAACACCACCAAAGCTAACTAGTGATTTAGACTATTACCAAACCACCAAAGTGTTTAACCAGTTAGCTTCCTCCCATCTAAGTCAACAGTGGCTATAAATAATTCTTCTATTTGTTTTAACTATTACTAATTATTCAGCTCTGTATTGCTGTAAGACCCTTGAAAAGAGTCACATACAATCAATCTTCACACAGGAGAGTTGCAGCAGGAGATCTCAATTTTCAAATGTCAATTAGAAAATTCTATCGTTTAATATTATTACCTGACAGATAACTGAATAATGCACATGTATTACAAAAGTATTTTCAGTATTTTTATCACATCAATGACATGTAATAGGTAATCTCAGTCATCATATCCAACACTAACACCTTACGGAAATTTGCATTCTTTAAGCAAAACTCCTTACCCCTTCAAAAGCTATCTAGCGGTCAATAATTTTCCAGACATTAGAGAACTCTGCAAATGTAATTTTAACACACAGTAACATTGAAATAACTCGTATCTAATTGTATTTATTAACACAGGGAGCTTGCTCTCCGAAATCCCACTTCTCTGACCTCACGAAGGCCAAAGAGAGCCAGCATTCTGACTGTTCTGAGACTGCAAAGCCACAGTCTGAAAATAACCCTTCTCTGCCATGCTCTGTCCTCTGCATTTTTACAGCCTCTTCCCACTACAACACAGGTTTTACAGATGTCTCGAACATCAGCACAAGCTGAGTATGTTTGCTGTAGTCAAGCCTGGCTCCAGGCAAAAGTCTCATAGGTCCAGCCTTAGAGAAAAAGATTGATGAGAAATACATAAGCCCTAAAGAGTGGGAAGACATACAGAAAGCAGAGCTACATGGACTTGACCTTTAAGACTACACCTCTTGCAGAGTAGGCACCCCCACACAACAATTCACTCAGTATTGAACCGAGGTTTGCATACAATTGAGGTGAAAGTATGGTATCCACGAATTCAAGGCGCTGTTTACTGATGTAGTCAAACCTCTGACACATTTTATTGTTTTACAAAAGTAGTTTGATGTCAAAAGGGAAAAGAAAATCTACCCTTCCTGATCTGAAACAGTCTCAAAGTCATGGAAAAAACCCAACCTTTCTTTCATCCACTGGTATTACAGGCAGAGAACACTTTCTGTTATTACGGCCAGTCTTCATCAGACTAAGGCAATAGAAAAAGGATCTTTCTAGACACAAACTGAATTGCTTGATACATGCTTACAATTGGTACTAACTGAATTGGTTGCTTCCAAGTGTTACAAGGAATAAACCAGATTAGGAAACATTGAAGCAACATACTCTTCACATATGACCAAATTTTCCTCTTAGTTATTTCCCTGAAATAGTTCCAAGTTTTCACTTTGGACAAAGCAAACTTTCAGAAGCTGTTTAAAAGTTATCAGCTTTCTCATCTGAAAAATGTGCAATACACATTGTACCCTCTTAATATTGAACAGAGCATATGAAAGGGAAAAACCCACATACCTGCTTCAGGTTAACATTTAAACCCTCATGAGTTGC
>JBCJKH010049237.1:0-12276 GCA_039877255.1 Loriculus beryllinus
GTCCAGCATTAGATTTCTCCCCTAGCTCTTTCTCTGTGGGAACAGAGTTCAAATGTTCGTGCTGAAGACTGCTGCTCTAGCCGAGAAAGCCAAAAAGGATTCAAATGGAGTTGTAGAGAACATGCGAGGAGCGAGAGCTATGTACGTTCTAAGATGAAATACTCAGAGTGACAGCTCTCTGCTGCCAGACACGAAGAGGAAACTGATCTTGAGCACACTGAAGCCAATATCAAACTCCTATTTAATGCATTATAAACATTGAACTAGGCCTCTTTTATGTCTTAACCATCAACACAGTTATAAATAAGTACATTTATTTTTTCTCTCGCAGAAGTAAATAGGGATCAGGTGCTTGGATAAGAGAACAGCTCTATCATGTGCTCTTCAGGGGCTACTTAAATGTTTTTTAAACCAGTAAAACTTAACTTAGGCCTGATACTCTGAAACAGACAAATATTAAAAAATATTTTTAATATTTAAAAAAATATTAGTAAAAGCAAAGGCAAAATAAGAAGACAGTTTTATTAAGGCTTCAGGATATGTTTTGCAGGCTATGCATGAGCATATGAAACGGACATTTCTTTTCTCAATCTTAAGCCTAAGAGACCATCCAGCAGCAAACACTAACTATCAATTGACAACAACATTCCTTTTCTTATACTGAAAATAAGTGTAGTTCACTGCTACACAACAAAGCAATTATATCTTCAGAAATTATCAAGTATTAAAAATTCTTCAAGTCAGAGTGGTCTGTGGATCAAGTATTCAGCTTCTACTTTTGTCATATATAATTATTATATATATATATATCATAATAAATATCATAAAATAATGCTTTTTCCTATGATGAAGAACACTCTATTATGTGCAAAACAATTTAAAAGAGCAAAGCATTATAAGTATTTAAGGCTGAATGGTTTGTCTGTACTACTGCATAGCAGTTGAAAACTCTTGTTACAGCTGAGAACTTTTGTTACAGCTGCACCCGCAATTTGTAAATGACAACATTCACAGTTCACACCATACCGTTTTTACCAGGACCCATCAGATTAAACACATTGTTTAATTTGGACAAACATACAGACAGGAAAAGACTGCCATAGTTTAATATGGATCAATTTACCACGACAATTGCCTCCAAAGTTTTCAGGATTTCTCCTGACTAATCAACTGGACTATTCCTAGAAGTAAAACCAAGTCTTTCTGATGCAGCAAAGCTCTCAGCAATCAATGGTTAGAAAAAGTGGTTAGGACTTGTAATACTCTTGAGACTGGAGTGCTGAACCCAAAGCAACTGCTTTTCTGTGACCAGCTGAATTGCACAGTTACTGAAAAGCAGGATTTCCACAAAACCAGAAAAAGTAGTCAGCCAACACCAAAGAAGGAAATATACCTTCTGAATGGCAGTCACTGTACCTTTCTGCAGCCTTATCGCTTAGGCAGTGCATATGCTAAGCTCTGTAAGTGGCAACGTTATGGCAGCTGGCAGGGCTGTTTTTGCTGACCTTTGAAGATGGAGAACTGCCATGAAACTGCTGAACATAAGCAAAAAACTCCCCCCTAAAAACAACATAGATAGTTTTGGTTTGTCTGTGGTCATCAGTGGTTACTCATACACACCAGGTTCATACAGTGATGAAAGGAAGCAATTCAGCTGCATCTCCATGTGCTCCTTTATCATGCTGAAAATCTCAGTCATCTATGATCTCCTTAATAAACAGTTGGTCATCTGGAGAGATGTTCCTGGCACAATATATTTTTGAGATAGATTTGAAAAACATTAGTAAGGGGAATTTCACCTTACTGTTCCTATTTTATGAATACCACAAGTGACTTACAATCTACCTGTCATGTCTTTGAAGTTATCAAGATGTGGAAGCATCTTCTGAATCTCTCCCATACCCCAGCCTCTAAACCAGACACTCTTGCTATTTGTCATGCTTATTCTTGGCATCTGAAAGCTGCCTGAAATAATGTGTGACAGGATTCATCCCACTGTAACTGGAGTACTACTACATTAAGTCTTGAGCTACTGACATTTGGTGAAATGGCTGTGGGCTTAGAAACATTGTCAAATGGCAATTCCCAGAATGTGGTCAATAAATTATTTAGAGCATCTTTTCAAAACCCATTCCTACGTTTTATCCCCAGCCCACACAAGGTCAGCATCACACAATTCATAAAAAACATGGCCTTTTGTGGAATTTACTCCAAATATTCATCAGTGGAAGAAATCTCATCATTTCAGATATATTTTTAGGTGGTGACATTTGACTTTAACTCCCTCCAGGCTTCTTCCCCTGCTCTTTTGATGAATCACAAGTTATATTTGTATTGTAATGAGCTTTCTATAGTTGCAGTTTTGTCAATTCATTTTGCCCAGAACTTCCGACAACTGCAAAAGATCAGAAATATATACAAGGATGTGTTTTGTCTAAAACAGATCCTATAGAAGTATATCATCATAGCTCATTATTCTGTTCTGTTTCAGTAACACTGAACAACTATTCAGGCAGCGCTGTCCAAGTTCATTGCAGCTATCTATTTATCTGGCAGTTAGCAAATATTATGCTAGCTTTTCACACTTAGCATGTGACTCTCCTTATTTTTACAGTTCAGTTAGTCTCCCTTGATGGCAAAGGTGTTAATCACACAGCTCTTTGCCTGTGTGGCCTCATCAGACTCAGAAAGCCAGTCTTTTTCTTTCCTTCACACTAAGTCTAGGATTTCCCCTTCCACATGTCTTGTTACAAAGCAGTTACCCCAAATCCTGAATTAATATTAAATAAAATGAATAAGACATGTAAAAGAATGCAGTCTTTTTTCCCTCAGACCAGCTTTCTCTTAACTCTACTGTAAATCTGTCCTGGATCAATAGATTGGAACTTGTTGAATTATTTTAACTTGTGAATTCTCACTATTCTTCTTCCTTGCAGTTCTTGCCCATGATTTTATAAGCCAAAAAACTGGTAAAGATTTTTCCACTCAGGGAAAAAAGTACTCTTCAGCAGGGTGATTTTATTCTTTACTTAATCTTACTTTGGTGTTTCCTGTACGAATTTCTCCTTTGCTACTCACGCATTCCCCTTAACCACAGCCTTTCTCCTTATTTAGAATCTGTGTTGAATGAGGTTGTCAATTTAATGCTGTCTTCCAAGACAGACTAGCACATAGTTATGATAAAAATTTTTGTTTCATGTCCCAGCCACCAAATACCAAATGTCTATCTGCTGGTTCTGGGCCTTTCCAGCCTTTCAGAATAAATAAATAAATGAATAAATACTTTAAATGTTATTCCTTTTTCTAGCATCATTTTTGACTGATCAACCCTTAAAAGAATTTTCATGATCATTTTTCTATATGGAGGTCTGTAAGCTTTAAGAACCACCATTTTTCTCTCCTATTATTCAATCCAGACTTTCTGTGTGAATCTTCAGTGGTAAGAAACTCGAAACTTCATAATCTTGTGGGAGGCTGAACTTTAGGCTGTACCAGTTCACATTCAGGCAACCTCCTGAGCTAAGTCAGTGTTAATGAGACAAAAAAATGTCACTTTTTGCATCAGTAGACAAGCAACTTTCTTAGTTACCTCTTCTCATGAAGTCTCTGTTAGAGTTTCAAAGAAATAGTTCATATAGATACTGAATATAATGTCCATTCATTCATTGCTCCTGACCAGAACAAAGGCCGTTATTTTTCTGGCTTGTGAAAAATGTGGCTTGTATTGTTTCTGCTGCTGATTACCCTATCCAAAGGGAATGTCTGATCCTCTACCAAAGAGTAAATAATGCTCAAGCAAGCTAAGGAACAAATAAGAGTAGAACTTTAGTACATGAAAACGTGCCTCTGTCATTCTAGAGAGATTCTTTTCGTAACACTAAGAAATAATTTGGGGTAAGCTTCTACTAAATTATTATCCTCAGATTTTATGCTGAACTCAGACTGATTGGCACAGAACTCCAGGAATTGAGTGTTTTCTGTATATTGATGCAATGCAGATGTGACTGCAACCACAATTGCAAGGTGTAAGTGATCCCCAGCTACGAAGTCTGAGTCCCAGAAAAAGCAGGAGTGTTCCAATTCCTGTTTTCACGCTCCTGCTTCAGCAGGAAGGAGATAATTCCACCACGCCACTTTTATATTATAGAACAAGAAATAACAAGTACATTTCTTTTCTAAACAAGTGATAAACCAGAATGGATCGTGCAAGATCTGAGAGCCTGCTCTAGAAAAATACCTACTGATAACATCATTTATGTGTAATCTGAAGCTGACAATACAATGCAGGATCAGTCTAATGCAGAAGAAGACTCTATCCAAAGTCAAATAAGAATAAAATTTAAATGACAAAAAAAAGATTAAAGTAACGTTAAAAGAGAAAGTAATATTGTTCTGAATGTAATTTGCCATGCAGTGTAGCTGGATGCTTACCATACTCTTACACTCGCCTCTTTTCCCACCTGTGATTTAACTTCCACATGACCTTATACACAAGGAATTGGGCTATGAAACAAGAAATATACTTGGTAAGATTTATCTTGGGGGGCTCAAACATTTGGTCAAATCTCAGCAGCATAAAATTCAAGACACATGACTCAGAAGTTGATCCGATGAGCTCACGGCATTAAACTTCAGCGTCACTAGTTAAATCAGGTTCTTACAAAAAAGGTACTTATGGGTATTGGACTTAATTTTCTTTTCTTTGACAAAGGTGTAATTGTTTTAGAGACTGGAAAACATTACAAAGCAGACTATATATGTAATTTCATTCCTGTTTTCCAAAACAATGGCAAACTGGAAAGTATAAGTGAGAAGGCATTAAGCAGGAACATGTTTTGAAGATTTGTTTATGAATTTACTTTTTGAAGGATTAGAGAAACAGCTGTTTGAGGATTCTAGAGGTTTCCTACAACTGTATGTCTAAATGAATGAAAAGACTAAAAATATATAAATAAAACCCCATTTGTGTATTTGCCTGAACAAGTAACCCATTGAATTTAAATTACAGTTGCACTGAACCTACTAGTAATTGACATTTTGGACTGTTCTTGCTTTCCATCCAGTCTGGTAGCATGTCTCAAGTACCAGCAGCCCATACCAGAGACCTCAAAAGAAACTACTTGAACTCTGAATCAACACTGGAAGACTCTATTCCTCCCCTCAATACACATATATATTAAGCTCCTTTCTTCTATATTAAGAGAGAAGAGAATGCATTCCCTTTTAGATTTTTTTCAGATATAAAGTATTTCACCAGATGCTCTCTCAGTCACCTTAGTTTCATACAAAAAAACAAAAACTGCCAGACCACTACCAAATTCCTTTGATTCTTCCATAAAAAAATGTGCCAAATACGTGATTACTCATAGCACTTTAGAAAAAGTATTTTCTTGTCAGAGCACCTTATATCCTAAATATAGTAATTCACACGTTGTCAGTAAACTCATACTCCACTATTATGAGGTTAAAGTTACAGCTGTTTGTAAAGTCACCTCGTTTTAATACACTCTTAAGCCAATGAAGTATCTTTCAAAAATACCAGATCTTAAATTAGACCAAATATATTTGAAATACATACCTGACAGGTACTACTGAACTTGCTGCAATAATTGGAGCAACTTCATGTTCTTTTATAAATGCAAGGTCAGTACATTGTTTTATAAAAAATAGAAACTTAGAAAAAAGTGCACCTTTTTTACTTAGGTTTTGAGAAAACCTGCCTCATAGTTGCCTTCTGCCTTATTGATTGAAAAATTCCCATCCTGAACACTGATGAATAATGTACACCGCTTTGTAATAAGAATTCTCTCCTTGCTACAGGCTGTTTCAGGCTGAATATATCAGCTTGATTTTGCAGCTGTTTAACCAGGGAGCCTTTCAGATTTATAAGAAATAGTTTATAAAAATGGCACACTAATCATGCCTCCAGTCTGATGTGAATTTCTGCCTTCTGAAATTCAGAGGAAAATTTTTTTCAGTGATTTTAACAGAAAAGAAAAAGAACCTATTCTATTGAAAATTCTTCATTTTCAACAAAGGAGAGTGGTAGCCTGGAGCTGCTGTGGCTGACTAACACCTATGGCAATGCAATGAATTCTGTGAAAGAAGGCATCCTGGGCAGCATGTTTCCAGCCTACACCCAGTTAGATAATTAAAACAAGCCTCATATTGAAATCCCATCTGTACTCATGAAGGAAATGCAAGGCGGTCTGCCTCCCAGCCACATATCTAACAAATTGCTTGTTTTACAAGAAAATCATGGATCACAATGGACTACTGTAGTATATCATGCCTAGGTTTCACACCCTAGCCAGAATTGCTGCTGATGCGTATCCCTCTTTCTTGCAATAAATGCATAAACTACTCATTCTCCCTTTTTCAGTTTATAGGCAATGTTTTTCAAAAAGCTCTCACAACTTGCACTGGGACACAGGCTGGCTTGAAGATCAGCTTCAAGTACATTCTTCAAATTCCCCTGAGTGCCTTTGTTTCACGCTCCAGTTTTATAGCTGCCCCCACCTTGTCGAAACTGGGCATGTATAGAGCTCCACTCATTGAAATAAGCTGGCAGTGTCTTCATTCAACCTTTTATTCAACTGTGAATAAAATAACCTTCATTCAACTGTGTGTAGACACTCCAGGACCCTTACCATGTAAATAACAGAATTACAAGTAAAAGCTTTTGTGGAACACAGTCCACGCACTCTCTAGGATATTACTCTTCCATTGTTTCTCAGCCTTCTCTATGCATTTTCCCTCATTTCTTCTCAGATTTCCTCCTGTCCCCACAGCTACACTCATCACGCTGTCTAAAGCTATAAATATGAAAAGGTCAGGCAGACACATTGTCACGTATAAAAACAATCCTTTATTTTCACATCAAAACAACTTCTATTTTAATTACTTCTTTAAAAAGGTAATGAGTTTAAAATGTCCTTAGTTTACCTTCTTAGATATAGCCCAAATCTGAACAATTCTGTTACTACAGACTAACAGTTTTGTTACTACTAAAATACACAAGAGTTTTCTTTCTTAATCCCCCACCTGAGAAAAGTATGAGAATCTGATGATAGTGCAAAGAATAGGAAGTCCACTCTGAGCACTGACAAAGACTGAAAGATGCATGGACACCTAAAGTTTGGCTTAGTGAGTGCACATTGAAGCCAGGGATGTGGTTAACTGTGACAAATGCTGAGGCTCACTAAAGCTCTAAGTAAAAATGAGGTCTATTTGCAATTCAGCTCATACTACTCATTTATTTCATTAACCATGCAGTTTCGACACACTTATTGTAGGTAATGTATAAAAAGAGAGCTAACATTTTTTGTGAAATGCTGGATGATTTGAGCTAACAAAGTGCAAAATATATGAAAGGCGATGCATAAACATTGGTTAAATCCTCCACAGCCTCTGCTACCAGGCAAGTACATATTATAGCCGTCACTGTTCATAGTGATCATTGATTCAGTATTGCATTTCAGAAAATATTATACAAATGGACTACGGGTGACAAAACTCTAACTCATAATGATTCTATCATTAATATTAACAAGATACAGTGTAAAAATTTTCATCTCTTTACCAAAAGTAGTTCTTCAGCTTTTTAATTAAACTGATCCTGGGTGATGCAGGGCACATATATTTATTGCGTGATTTGGCCTTTGCACCAAATCCTTTTGAAATTCCCCAGCAGATTTGCTGGTTTGACATGATGTACAGATGCATGTCTGTGTTATATAGCTCTTTTTGACTCAAGAACTATAGAAAAAAAAATGCTTACTTGAAAGAACATGCCCTTTACAATACATTATTTCTTTGATATACTGATAGCACATGTGGTCATAGAGAATAATTTCTAATGTTAGGACATGCCGATTCCCCACAAAGAGTAATCAAACCAAAAGGTTTTATTCATAGTTGCAAGTGAGTTCTCACAAATGAGGTTTTCACCACCTTACTCCTATGTATTGATGTACCATCTACAAATCAGGTGATGGCACTTTTGAACTCCACATTCAAGTTTCTTGCAAATCTTTGAAACCTGAAATCGAATCTTTTCCACAAATTAAAAAATAAATATTAAAACAATTCCTCTCACTAAGGACAAACATGGTGTTTTTAATTGGAAACGCCTTCAGCAGCAACAAGTGGCTACCAGCTACAATATCCATATGGAAAAGAGAAGGCAAATATTGCCACACTTCAGATCCAGCTAAAACTTTAGTTTACCATAACCTGCTTGTCAGATGAACCTCGGTTTTAACACAAGAAAAACCTGTTTTCCCAAAAAAACCCCAAATTCCAACAAAAACTTCCAAATTCTGCCAGGAATCAGAAAACATTTTTACTGCAATTAAAATTACTCATAGAAAAAGAAGAAAGATTACGTTTTAATCACACATACTTGTAACACAGAAAGGAACACCAAGCTTAATTCTAAAAGCATATGTAGGTGAGCTAATTTTATGTGTTTGAACATCTCATCTGCTTCCTTACTACAGCTCCCATGGTCTCAAATAATCTATTATTCCTGACTGTTGAACACCATCATGTAGATGGTGATTTTTCAGTGTGTTCATTTTCTGACATAAGTTTATGTCAGAGGTTTTTTGACAAAATGTTTTTCTCTTGCCAACCTGTACTTTACAAGAAAAGCATACCAGCAGGCAGAATTTAATCTTACACTAGTGAGTAGTGATTTTCTTAGAGAGATTTCTGAAAATGAGGTAAACACACCTATGCATCAAGTAATCCTAAGGCTGAGATTTTGCAATAAGATCATTTGATGTAAATTAACATTATTAATATCTACTACAGCTCCCAGAGTTACTCATAATGATATCTTGCCTGAGCTTCAGAATGCTAAAGAAGCTCCTTTGTTTTTATGAAGGTTGTGATTAATGTCTGATACAGGCAACTAGCACATCATACAGTAAAACAAGAGAAGAGAAAACAGAATGGTGTTTTAATGAGAACAAAAAGTATATGATCTTTGAACAGGCAACCATGTCATGCTGTATTTTTCTTTTGAAGAACATCATTCCTTCACATCCAAAGTCACAAATGTAAAAAAAAAATAATCAGGCAACATTTTTCTTCTATTCTCCTTCCTACCCACCACCCTACCCATCCAGGAGACTGTGTTACATCACATAACAGATTCTGACCAACACCTAGCACAGCACCAACCTGCTTCCAGATGCAGTATCATCATTTTGGATTAATTTTACATACCATCTCCTCCACCCTCACCCATGTTCAACACAGATACTCAGACCTAGAGCCTTCACTTTTGAAGGTCATTTGAGAATCCATGCTTGACCTAGAACAGAGGAGAAGCCTTTCCGACTCATCTGTGTACCTTCGTGCCCAGAGCTGCTCTCCTGCGCACACTGTTCGAGGTTTCAGAGAGAGTGTTTCAAATTTCACATAGGACTCTCTTGCAAGGTCAGCTTCCTTCACAGTTTTTGGTTTCATACGAAGTTTTAAAAGTTTGTAGAGTAAGAAAAATATCACAGGTAAAACAACCACACATGCTGCACTGCTGGCCAGTATCAGAATTGAAAACTGAGAGCTGCTTTCATCATTTAACCTATCGGTGGAGAAAATAATGCACTGCTCTTTTGTAGGTGGCACTCCTTTGGGTGAGACACATGCCATATACTGAGTACTAGGCTGCAAACCATCAATTGTGACTTTGTTTTTGCTAGAATCAGTGCTCAGAGGCAACATATCTTTCTCACCATACTTTGAGTATAACACAGTCACAGCAGAGCTGCTTGTGGCATTGACAGTTTTCCAAGTTAAGGTCACTCTTTCATCAGTTTCACTGATCACTCTTAAGTTCTTTACAGTGACATTTTGCTCAGCCGTACTTACTGCATTCAATGAAGTCTCCTCTCCTTTCTTGCTTATCTCCCCTGTCTGCTTTGTCTCCTCACTTTTCTTGCTTGTGTCCCCAGTCTGCTTTTTGATTCCATTTGTCACTGACTTTGAATTTTTCTTTCCGTCAGACATGGGCCTGAATTGCTTCTTGTCAGTAAACCTGATGATTGTTGATATTTCAGTGCTAACCAGTGCTGTGGTGGTTGGTGTGATGGGAGGAGGTGTGGTTGTCCTCTCAGGTTCCTGCTTCAATTCATCCTGAGTGGTATTCTGTCTCTGTGCCTCTTGTTTCCTTCCATACTTCTGTGGTGACACAGTTGTAGTAACTACCCCAATCACTGTGACAGTGACAGCAGCTTCTGCCATTCCTGCTAGGTTCTTGGCTTTACATCTGTATTCTCCTGCATCCTTGTATGAAATCCCCGTCAAGCTCATTATGGACCATCTGACACCCTCTCCAGGTGTTTCTTGAATTACTACAGGAAAATGCAAAGAGTAAAACATTATAAAAAAGGTAGGTAAAGAGAAAGGAAACATTATTAGACTGCTTCTTCCCTTATCTATACCAGGAAGAATCACATGTATTAAACTTAAAAAAAAAACAAGCCACACAAACTATGGAAGTCCCTGTCATACTATATTATTGCAGAAAAGTGCTCCGCTTCAGTCAAAATGGAATTGAATATGTGGAGGACTTAGAATAGAATTTGTAGTTTCACTGAGTAAAACAAAACCGCATGAAAAGAAATCAAATACCTTAAAGCTGCTCTGTGACTAGGAAACACAAGTCTCAATGACTTGAAGTGACACTGAACACACTAGCCATTTAATACATGGCTAGTAGGTATTTTTTGGAAATTACCTTTGCCTGAAGATATTTCAGTAATTTGGACTATTACCTTCTTCAGACTGGTGATTTAAGATAACTGTGAACTACTTGGAATGACAATAGCAATAAACTTTTTTTTATATGTAAGTTACTGCACAAATATCTATCACAGTAGCTACAATTATATCAAGTATTCAAAATGGATGTTGCAAATAAACAGCAAACATTTGCAAATAACATAGAAAATACTGTCCCCCTTTACTCAGCAGTGGTGAGACTAACGTGTTCAGTTTTGGGCCCCTTACTACAAGAAAGACACCGAGGTGCTGGAGCACGCACAACTGTCCCAAGTTCCCTTTTCCTTTACCCTTCCGCTGCTTCACCTATTTCCCCCTTTCATGCGCATTGTTCTTATTACAGACCACATCCAAAACCAGAACAGTCTGTTGGACCTGTTCAGGCCAAACCTCAACAAAGAATTTCTTAACAGCAGCTGCTGGCTACAATTGCCAGCTTGGTGCAATATCTGGTCCATTGTTACTCATTATAATGATCTCAAAGCACAAACAACCCTCAATTTCAGGCTTTTCCATGTCCTATAAAAGAGGAATTATACCTGTATAGTTCACTGGTATATTGTCTGACCTAGTCCAAGTAAGCTGTGGTGTTGGGTACCCAGTCGCATCGCAGCGTAGCAAAACGTTGCTTCCCAGTGGGGAAGTGATCTTTGTTGCCGACGTCATTACAGATGGTTTAAGACACTGCTCTAACTCAGCTCTCTGGAACAAGATTCCTGCCAGGCTCTCAGGTCCACTACATGAAACCAGTGGATCAAGAAGTACAACTGAGTTGTCCACAATTTTGGAAAATTCAATTAGCTTTGAAATGCGACAATCACAAAACCATGGGTTGTCCTGCAAACCTGAAGCAGGGAGGGAAAAGGAGAAAGAAAGAAAGAAACAAACAAACAAAAAATAATGCTGTTAGGCAATATATGAATATTGTGATTACAATATAATGCATGCCTACCACCAAGTACAAGCAAGGAGAACCATGGACCTATTCTGAGTTTCAGTTCTGGGGTTTTTGTTTGGCTGATGGGTGGGGGAGATTTTGCAGAGGTGAGAAAGAACAGTATGAATGTTTATTAAGCTAAACCTTTTCTTCACAGAAGTTCACAGAAGTATAATAGATACAGGTACTACCTTTGTTTTGCTGTGATATTTATCTAAGAAAAAAACACATAGAAAAGATTTCTTGAGCCTGATATATCTTCACCTGCCTGTGCCTTCTGGAATGATAGCTTGTCAGAGCTATTGCATCTCATCACTCTCCTCTGTTCTGAGTCTTTTGGGCTCTTCCAATTTGATCTTCTCAGACCCTTTTTTCAATGCTTGCAGAGAAGATGATGGTTTAAGGGGTTATAGCTTTACACCAACATCTCTGTCCCTTGAAAAAAAAAATAAAGGCTAAAGAGAAAAGCTTTAGGCCGATCAAATTCTTATCTGGCTTTGAACTGTAGCAATATTCTTAGAAATCCAACTTCAATTTAGGACAACCTC
>JBCJKH010049239.1:7013-17784 GCA_039877255.1 Loriculus beryllinus
TGAGGTGTCCCTGCTTATGGCAGGGGGGTTGGAACTGGATGATCTTAAGGTCCTTTCCAACTCTAACGATTCTATGACTCTATGAAAACTTAAGGGCTTCCACTTCTGTTCACCAAAGCAATAGGAGATCTCTTTTTTCTATTAATACATTATTACTGCATGTGAAAACATGATACACAAAATGACAACCTGGGTTTTTTTGGCCTTTCATTCTGATCATCCACACGTCCATGCTGTACATAGCAAAACCTGAAGATCCTGCATCCTGAGTTCAGCACAACAGGTCCCTGAAATGAACAGCAGCTTGCACCTCCTAGCTCTGAACCAGCAACATACCCTCTGGAATGCTTCCTGGGAATAGGAAAAGGATTTCCTGCATCACCTTATCTCCTCCAGCATTTTGGTGGGATTTGGGGTTATACTGTGGACTATTTTGCAAATATATCCAACTGGTATGGGGTCACCCTCTATGCAGGACAACTTTAGTATCTCAGGATAGTAAGTCTCATGTAACTCCATCTCATTTTTTGCCAACAGTTTATGGCCTGCAAAATCCCAATTGTTAAAACAGAGCATCAAATTTGGTTTCATTTTTATTTTTACTCTTTTTTCATTTCCAATCAGTTCCTCACCCTTTTACTATTTATTTGTTAGTATGTCTTTCAGTGATAACATACAGCTACACAGACATCATACATATACAGGTTGCAGCACAGATCTAGGCAAGGGAGTGGACAACATCCCTTTTAAAAACAACTAGCACCTCAAGCAGCTAAAGGATCAGAAATGCCTCACTCCTGAGAAGAAACAGCTCTCCCATCCCTCCACTGTACTTACCCAATCATTCAAGATAGGAGCATTTAGTCCTACCTCCTTTCCAAACAGGCACAGAAACCAGAAATGACATCTGTCTTCATGCACAGCCCACACTGGAAGATTTTCAAGTGCTTTTTTTTTCTGAATGATTCTGAAACAATGAGTGGATTTCATTCTAAACTTCTTTACAGTGACCCTTCATCTTAAAGAACGGCTCTCCACTTTGTGAAATCCCAGGTGGAGAGCAAGGGAAAGACCATTTTGCTGATGCAGTCTAAAACGTCACCATTAAGTAATCCAAGAAATGCTCAAGAACAGCAAAAGCCTCTGACAGCAGCACTGTGATGTTAGTCCTACACAGTCTTGTGCACATCTCTGCAAACACCGATGCCTTGTTGTGAACGGAAAGCAATCACACCTCGCCAAGGTCAATCAAACCCTCATGGTGCCAAGCCACGTTTATGGGATTTGGCTTTCCATCCAACCCGCCCCTATGCACTTCAACTCTTCTATTTTAAGTTTTCCAGTAAAAGGGGATGTTAATCTGTTATTGTTCATGTCATAAAGCGTTACAGCATGAGATGTCCAAGGCCCACAGCATGGCCAAGTTAGCTGGGAGCTGGACTTCAGAATTTCCTGATTTTTTTCCTATTTATCCTACAGAGCCTCCAAGCCTCATCAGAGAGCAAACCATATGTCATTCCCCAAACTGAACTCGCAATACAAAATCCCTCTTGCTGAGGGCCGTAACAATTGCGTAAGATAAACAAATCAAGCTATACAAAGTCATTTCAAACCCCATCTGATAAGCAGGAAATACTTATTACCTTTCAGCCATCAAATCAACCTAATATTAATGATTTTCTCCATGACCTTCTAAACACATGAAAGTTAACTCAATAAGGTAAACAAGAGGATATCCAAGACAGATCTCTATCAAGTCTGCAAAGGCAAGTAACAAACCATTTTGCTTCCATGACTTTGGCAAAATTCCTCTATGCCAATTACAGCAGGATTTGCTAGCTCACCATGACAGCCATCCTCGACATACTGTGAAACACAATGCATTCCTTACTTGCTGCTTTTTCCTCCTCTTAACTGCAAAGTCAATCCATCGCCAGGATACTGTTACCTTTAGGTTACAGAGCCAAGCTCGAAGCCAGATAGAAGTGTACGCACACTGCTCGGACGTATTCAATTCTTTGGGCTCAGAAGCACATTTGGAAATGTACCTAACACAAAGTGCCTCCATGTTCAGATGCACAGCAGGAACCTGGAGAGAAGGGAGAGGGCACTTTGGAATGAATCTCTCTGCATCCAACTGGAGAGAGTCGACAGCATGGCAGTGCCAGAACTGCACAAGTCTAACTAAGCCTTTTGAAAAAACAGAACTTAGACCTTTGCTTTGGTGTTTGTTTCTTCTAGCAATCAATATAAACTTTTTTTTTTCTTGAAAAATAGATATCCACAAAGCTAAGTTGCACTCTCAATCCTTGGGAAGCATCACCTTGGATGATGACTGTATCCTCCAAGATGCACTGAGAAAGGGCAATGCAGTGGGTGCACCATGGAAGCAGTTCTTCATAAACGGCATTTACAAAGTATTGCACTTTAAATGCTTTTTGGGTTTTGGGGGCTTTGGGTTGGTTTTTTTTTTTTCAGTGGGAAAAAATATTTCATCAGAGAAGCACAGATGTCCTATTTAAAACCCAGATGCCAAAAGATCTTTCTCCGTGAGAGCTGTAGCACTTTATAGCCCATTCATAAATTGAGTCATGAGCCATCTTTTGTCTTTGCTTCCTTAGAAGAAGACTGTTTCAGAAACAATTCCCTAATTTTCTACCTCATATATTTACATCCAGTTTACTGTCATTTGTTAATGTACCAACAATGTCCTTCACCTTGAATACTCTTCCTCTGTGTGCTTTTCCTTGTGATGCATTCAGGCTACTTCCTTTCTCTGCTCTCTTCCCAACATCCGTTTCACCATGCTGGGAAAGAAAGAAAGCCAAGCACCAGATCACCTCCACCTCCCTTCCTGTATCTGCCCTCATCACAGAGTTGCTCCTGCCCACACCAAGGATGGGTGCCAAGCTCTCTCTTGGCATGGAGACATCAGCCCATCCTGGTGAGAAACCCAGAGCTCCCCTCACTCCTGCACAGATACGGTCTGAAACTGAGCCACTCACTTCTTTGGCTTGAGCTCTTTCAAGTTGCTGCAGTATGTGAAATTCAAGGATGTTTGCTCTTGGTTTTATGCACTCTAAATGAAGTGCATGTAGGGATGGAGCTAGAAAGAAGGAAACGGGGTGATGAGGGGGTCGAGCCTGCCCATCCCTTTGGATTTCAGAAATCTTAAACAAGACACAAAGAGAAGACATTTCCAGGGCTTGGAAAAGAGGACATACAGTTCAGCAAGGTGACACATACTTGGATCCAAAAGCTGCTCTGCAAGTGAAGCCTCCTCTTGTCCAGAGAGCTGCCTGCTGCATTCAGAGAGGCCACACATTAAACCTCCTTGGGCAGCCTCAGACCTCCATTCCCTCTGAAATGCCTGTGGAATACAACTAGTGCTCAGCTAAACTGCCCAGCACCTCCCCGAGATCTTACCAGCTTTCCAAGCCATGTACCACTGCTATCCAACTCCCCTAACACAAGTCCATCAACCCTCGGATGGCAGACAGCAGTGTTACTGAGCCTGGTATGAAACCACAAGGAAGACGGGAGCGAGTGCCAAAAAACTGGAACCTGAGAGCTTGAGGAAACGAATGTTTTATGGCCCATCAGTCAGTATTTGGCCATTTTCTAGAGAAAGATGATGCCGCCTTCGAGAAAACCAAATTTCTCCTTCTGATGATGGAGTGAGCCATAGCCAGAACTGTGAAAACGCACCGTTTGTGAGATGGTGACATTTTAAACTTGTTCCACCCTGGGAAACGGCTCAGTCTGGGGAAGAGCAGGGTTTCAGCCTTGATTAATGACTTGCAAAGCCTCAGCCATGCTCATGTGCAGGCAGAGAAAGAGAAGGCGCATGCAGTGAGTGCTCCAGCCGGTGCAGAGCCCAGCACGAGCATGATGCTGAGGTGCTGCACTGCAGCTCTCCTGAGCAGCTCCAACACCCTGTCCACCACATCTCCACCTGCATCTGCCCCTTCTCACCGATTCAGGACAAGGTCACTGGCTGCAGCCCCCAGGTCACATTATTAATACAATTACCACAAGTGAGGGCAGCAAGGGGAGCCCACCTTCCCCCCACAGGAGCCTGTGTTATGCACTGGTGCAGCAGGGATGTAGCGGCCAAGATGAGCCACCTCCCAGTGCCAAAGGCACCACCTCCCCATGGGACGAGCTCCTGCCACCCATACTAACCAAAGCAAACCAGTCGCATGCTTCTCCAATGCAGGGGTATCTGCAGGATGCTGCCTCTTGCCACGAGCTCTTGACAGTTTTGTTCCTCCAGAAATACAATTCAGACCTTAATTATTTTTCATATTTTTCTCCAGTTGTGATATGTTGTTATTTTTAAACTCAGGGCTGGCATTTGTTACCACAGCTATCAATCAGCCAACAAGCAAGCAGGGCTTTTTCTTTCTTCCTTTCTTTCTTTGTCTTTCTTTTTAATGCTTGTTATATCTCTGCTATATACTTCCTCTCCACACAGAAATACCCCTTCAAAGCTTGATATTATTGAGCAGCTTTCAACCATGCCCAGCAGAGCCATGTATTCTCTGCATTTGTCTGGCTTTTGTTTCTAGGAATGAAATACCAATGGCTGAACAGTGTGACTTCATTTCACTCCTTCATTCCAATACTTGTTCTATTTCTATCCCACTGGGTCAAACTCACCTATTGTGAGACCTCACCGATTTCAATTACATCAGGGATTAATTTGTTCCATTGCGTTGAAGCTGTTAATACAATCCTTGCTGGCTCTAGATTAGAAAAGGCACGGTGGAGACCTCCCTCACAGGCAGTGTGTTTAACAGCGGTCTTGATCTTCATTTTTGTTCAGCAGTGGGGTTTTTTTCTTCCCTTTGTGCCCCTTTGCCCCTCTTTTCACAATCTTCCCCTTCCTTTCTCAATTGCCCTTATCAGAACTGGGTGGTCCTTCTGACTTCCACTGCGACTGGCAAAATGCTGCCTTCCAAAGCTGCTGCCAGGGCTTGTGAGGGAGGTCAGAGCTGGAAGGAAGGTCCGACCCAACACCACGTAGATGTGACCACTCCAGCTTTGGCACCTCTTTTCCCCCAGGATCATTTTGAAGGGTCGCTGCATGTCCTCACACGCTCAAAGGGGTCTGCGGGTGCTTGGTTCTGCAGCTCCAGCCATTGGCTGACCACCATCAGTAGACTGAGGTCTCAGGGGGAAAACTGAGATCCTCCATGTAGCAGATGGACATGTTGAAATGCACATTTGTCACTTAACTGTGGTTGTCCTTTCTGCTGTTCCCAAACTTGGACACAACATCTGGGCAGAGCTTTAAAATGTCTCATGGGACATCTGTGAAACCAGTTTAAGGTGACCTCAGCAATCCTGACTCAAAGTTGTTGTTTATCCACCTGACTTTGTCTCAGGAAGAGATACGGATGCAGGGAGACTTGGAGCCCATGGTTGTGCAAAGCAGTCAGCTTTGTTTGAGTGCTACAACTCTGTCCTACAAGATCCACTGCTTATCCATTTCAGAATATTCAACCCTATCTTAGTGAAACCATATTTTTAGGAAATAGTGTGATGATTCCAGAATAAAGAGAGTTTGAAAAAGAGAAGTTAGAGGAAAAAAATAGAGGATATTTAACTAAAACCAAACAGCTCAACAAACAGATTCCTCCCTTGCTTAGTGAATACATTTCCACGGTGTTCATGAGGTCACCTTAGGCTTCCATGGGGCATCTTTCTGCAGCCTGGGCTGCAAGAATTTGCAAGGGTTAATGCCACAGCTGTAAATAAACTCCCAGTCAGAAGTTGGATAGGCTGGGTTTCAGGGCTCCAAATTTGTTCCCATGTTCAGCACCTGGTTTTCCAAAATGTACAATGTTCCATTTACTTCTGCACTAATTTCATTGGAAGAAATGTAGGAATAAGCTGATCACGTATCACCCAACTGCTCATTTATCTCTGCCACTCATCTTAGATTGTGGTGGAGCCATCCAGGGACAGGATGGCTCACATCCCCTCCAGGCACTGCCCCATCTGCCACTTCCCAACACCAGCTCAGGTCTCATCCTCTCTGGTGCCAAATATTGCCTGAACAGCATCGACTTGTAACCACATGGACAGCGTGTGGTCACAGCAACCCAAACCTTGGTGCCAGCAGAAACCCTTGTACCTCCCCAGGACTGAGACGGTACTGCACATACATTGCTGTGGACACATCCTACCACCCAGATCAAGCCCATCCCAAGACACACAACCCACAGGGAGAAGACAGGATCGGCTCTGGAGGGTGCGTTACATTACAGCTGCTTTCACAACAGTCCTGAGCTGCAAAAAGCACTGCTTCCATGAGCCTAAGCTTTCCAAAGTACTCCCTGTTAATGGCTGAAATCTCCTGCCATGGCTTCTCCCCAGGTGGTTTTGCTGGGGAAGAGATGTTCCCATAGTTGCCACTTTACCACAGTTATTTCTGACACCATTGAGCTCAATGTTGGTGAAACAAAACCCAAAATAATTGCCCCATTCCCGACGGGTGCACTCTCTGCTCAGGGGGAGGTTTCAATATTCATTAATTCCTCATGTGCTCTGCTGACCAGTGGCAACATCCTTCAGGCTCCACGGGGGCCATGCGTGGCTCAGGGTCCCTGCATGGCTCTGTGCTACTGGCACCACTCCCTCCTGCAGGCACCAGGACAAGAAGCAGTTTTCAGAAGTAGCTTCGTGCCTGTGTCCCTGCTTGCAGCACAGGTATCACTGCAAAGACAACAGCCCCAACCAACCTCTCTGGGACCATGGATCACAAAGCCAGTGGCTGTATTAGAGGGAGTTCAGCACGCTGCAACCGTCTTTACCTCCTTGACAAAATAGCTTTTCTTAATGGAGAAAATGCTCCTTCTGAAACAAACTGCCCTGATGTGCAGGAATTAAAACCATTCAGCAATTCAAATGGTTGTAAGTAGTTGTTGGTTAGTTTTTGAGCAGTTGAAACAGGCATTCAAGAAACAAAACCTCGAGAGGAAACTGTAAAGCCTCTCCAACCCAAAACACATGAAGAGCAAGGCTGGTCCTGGACCAGGCAGCAGCACAGCA
Organism: Loriculus beryllinus; assembly: GCA_039877255.1. Lineage (NCBI taxonomy): Eukaryota > Metazoa > Chordata > Aves > Psittaciformes > Psittacidae > Loriculus > Loriculus beryllinus. The sequence continues at coordinate 14,073 of JBCJKH010049239.1, forward strand.
ACCCGTGTCTGAACACACATCATCTGCACAGTGAGCAGCAGAGAACCTCCCTTTCAAAGCAGACCCAGCAGCATCCTCCAGCGTGCTCCCAGAACAACGTAAAAGCCTTTGCACAAAGCACAAGGAGCCCTGCAAGGGTGTCAAACAAAGGTGAGGGGCTGCCCCTCCCCTACCTCACTCATCGTGGGGTACTGCTGAGCCCATGGCTTGTCCCCATTACCCCGTTCCACACGCAGTGGTGGAGGAGCCCAGCCTGGCAGCACCAGTTGGGTTGCAGCAGAGACCAGGGCAGTGGTCCCAGCGGGGTGCTCTTGGGAAGAAAGCTGCAGCACCCCACTAAGAATACTTCCCAGCAATTTGTTGGTCTCTTCAAACGAGGCCTGAGCCCGATCACTGGAAAACCTGCCAGGTTCAAAGCACTCCGGAGCTTTTCTCTCCTTCCCTCCACAGCAGCAGCTTCCTCCCAGGGCAGATGCTCCAGCTGCAAACCTGTTTGCCCACGGCACTGGGGCAGAGCAGAAACCCCAAGTCCACTCCAGTGAAACGAGTCAGGTGTTTTCCAAACCCTGGGAAAAGGCAGTCATTCAGCTCTAGGCTTTTCAGTGCTGGTTTTAAAGCACGGGCCCATCATCTCCAAGGTGAGTGACATCTTCAGCTCTTCTCGATACCAGCCCAGCTGGGACCTCCATAAAAACAGAAGCAAAAGCACAAGACATGGGAAACCCAAGTGATACTCAGGAAAACACCGCTATCAGGAGGAGACAGAAGATCAGAGACCAATCTCCCCATAAGAGAAATAAACATCTGCAGCGGCAGCACCGCAGCAGTGATCCGATGTTTACCCTGGTAGCTCCTTTCATCCCGGTCCCCTGACTTCGTCCAAGGAACACACAGATCCCTGCTCCCACTGCAGAAAAGCAACTCCCTCTAGGGTAAAACATGGCAACTGCCGAGCAGCACACACGAGTTCAGGACACGATTTCCAAAACACCTTTTTCCATTGCATCTGCAATGAAAAGAGAGATGTGGCTCAACAACTGCTTCCCTGGACAGCAGCTCCCAGGCACTGATCTGATGTGAAAGGTGGCTTCTCCAGAAGCACACAGCTGGTTCAGCAGAGCTGCCTGGAGACCCTATTGAATTATCCTGTGCCACTTTTCCTCTATAGTTTCCTCTCTGGAAACCTTTTGCGAAGCTCCAAACTGTCCCACTCCTGCTTATTCTGCCAAGATAACACCTAGTGACCTTACACAGGAATGGTGTGAAGGAGACAGGGACCTCGTCAGGTGTCACTGCTCACTCATCCCATGATTTGGCAGCCTCTGCACATTGCTGGGATATAAGAAAATGGTTGTGACCAAGGACAGGAAAGTTAGCCCATCTAACAGTAACTGGAGGCCAATCGGGATTTACTGAAACTGCAGGAGTCATTCCACTGGGAATGTTCGTATTGCCAGCACCTCACTTCTGCTTGGTGCTCATACCCTCTACTCTGCCTCCAGTTTTTTCATGCTTGTGACATTAGCAGATTGAGACCTAAAACACCTGCCATGCCTTGCATCCTCTCCTCATACATTTAAAATTTGTCTTCTCCATCTTCTTTACTCCCACCACCTCCAGCAGCACCACTCTGAAGGGAGATGTTTGCAGGTTCAGGGCAAGTATCAAATCCATGTTACAGAAACTACCAAAACATCACTGGAAACTGGTAAATACACAGCAGCCTCAATGGTTTCCTGTCTCCTGAATGCCAGCCTGTGAATATCAGTTATTGAGAGGGAAAACTCCTGTCTCTCTGGACTGATCTCTCTGTCAGAGCCTAATTACAACGCTCAATGGGGATGCCCAGCCCTGGAGGACAGCCTTTCTGGGCCCTTCATCCTTACCCAGTGAAGTAAAGGCAGCAGGGCTGGTGGTGCTGAATGTGTTAGGCACATGGCAGCACTGCGAGGGGTCACTGTGGACCTGCCCCAATAGCCAGGCTGATCCGAAGCTTTTAGTGTCAAAACAGGAAAAGGAGCTGCATATGAAGACCTCTGCAAACTTCAGCCTATGCTTCAGAGACAGGGACTTCTCCTCAGGTCTAAACCCCCAGTAAAATACCAGCCACCACTGGGCATCTCTTTTCTCCTTTAATTTCCTTCTCATCAGTGATGCTGGTAATACGTAATGACATGTTCTCTGTCCTTGGGCTTTACCCACCATATCCAAATAGTCTGTCAGACAAGCTCTGACTGAGGATACTATTGGAAAAGCCAGGAAAAAAGCACTGTTTCAAGAGCAATGTGCAGAGCTGCATCAAACCCCGGAATTCACAGAAAAGCAACAGAGGGGATATAAGATTTGTCTGCCCTGTTCATGCAGGGGCTCAGAGATGCCCAGCGTTGCTGTGTCACAAGAAAGGCTTAGGTTTGGAAATTATGTTGGAGGCTCCTAAGGAGGAGAGAGCAGGGAACCAGGACAAGAGCACAGCAGGAGACCAGCTCCCAGGAGCAAGCCACCAAGCTCTCCAAACCCACTGGGACTTGGTAAAGGCAAAGCCCAACTGCAGTGAGGAAGAGCAGCCTGGGTGAAAAGCAAAGTAGGCCAGCAAACTACCTAGAAACAAATGGCAATTGTGAAACCACAGCCATGGAGATGGGCATCACTTGTCCTTCAAACAGCTTTTCCCCATTTCGGTTGCAGACCTTGCCAACATATTGCTGACAGGTTTCCTTTTCCTCTCCCTAAGCAACCAGGACCGAGCACCTGCAGTGTTAAGAGTTGCTCCTGCATAGTTTCTTCCCACGTACATGAGAAACATCTTTATTTACAAAAGCCTTGCAAGTTATTTCTGGAACAGGGCTTTCCAGAGATGATTTCCATCAGTAATTTGATCAGTTATTTGAAAGATAAGATGCAAAATTTCCTTTGTCTCTGCAAGGGAGGCATTTTTTTGTGATCTTGCCTTATGTTTTGCTTGCCTTGCGAAAACTGTTTAATGAATTATAAGGCAGGATGGAGTTCCCGGGACATCCTCTGAGCCCCACATACATCCCCACAGGAGTCCTGCTGATGCAGGATATGGACAGAGCCCATTTCCATTTGAAAATGTGTCACTTACTTACTTACCTGGGAAGACCTACTTTTGTTTAGCAAAACTCAATTTAAGTCTTGTTAAAAACAACATTTTCTGTTTCCTATCCTATCTCCAGGGTGGCCCTACCTCAAAGCCACGGTCTGAGATGCTGCACAGTAGCACACTGCAGAGCTTCCAGGAGCAATTGGTAAAGCAGGATTTCACACCAAAGATATCCCCAAGTAAGACCAAGATGTTAAACTGCTTAAAAGTTCCCATTTACTGAAGAAAATGTGTGGCCAGCTGCAACACCTCCAAGGGTGCTGAGAAGTTCCTCATCAAGCCTGGCATTCTCACAAGCCCACAGAGAGACCTGCCAGCTCCATCCAGGAGATGAGAAGAATGGGTTTGGAGCAGTGATGTAGGGCTGTCAGTCACACAGGCTTGGTACCTGCTGACAGACAGGTTGAGCATTTATGTGGCACTATTCGCTTCCCTTTACAAAAACCCTGCTGCCACACTGTCTCCTGAAAGGGAAGCCGGAGAGTGCTTCATCCCTGCCTGCTCCTGCTTGCAGACACAAGAGGCTGATCAATCCTGCTTGAACAAGGTGCCCCAATGCAAACCCTGCTGTGTTGGGCTAACTAACGGGCT
>JBCJKH010049239.1:17811-34612 GCA_039877255.1 Loriculus beryllinus
GCTCTAGGCTGCTCCACAGAGCACCCACAAAACCCATCAGCCATTAAGAAGAAGCCATAACAAACATCCCAGCTGGGTTGGTCTGTAAGGGCTTGTCCTCCACCACAGCCAGCCATCATTCCATACCTGCCAACAGCCACGAAACCTTTCCTTCCCTTAAAGTTCTTTGAAATACATTCTCAAGCCCTATTATCTCTCCTGTTTATACCACACTCCCTCTATTATCGAGAAATCTCCAAGTAATTTATAAGCCCACAAGCTCCTGCACTAGCAGGGCAATAAATCAGGTTTATATACCCCACTGCCTACTGTACAGCGCTGGGCTGGCTGGGTGCAGTGAGGCAGCAGGGAGCAGCCACTGCCCTCCCCAAACCCTCCACACCATTTCTTCAGAGGAGAAGGCAGTTTTGCTCCAGATGTTTATTTTTTAAGTATCCAGAGAAGATTCCAGCCCTGTGTCCAACCTTGCTATGTTTTCCCCATCTGACACCAATACAAGCCCACAAAAGAGGGCTTTTCTTCTTACAAAATCAAACCAAAAGAGGCGGATGTTTCTGGCTATTTTCCTCCAGGAGAGAGGTTGCCCGTCTAATAATCCCTAAATCGGCAGTGGGTTGCTGGGCTTTCATGTTGTGCCTTCGAGCCTCCCCTCGCCGTGCCAGGTTGCTGGTTTTCTTTTCCACAGAGTTGCAAAACCCCTGAATAACAAGGTTTGTGCATGGAAGTGCTGACACAAACCTTAACTACAGCATCCTGAACATGATACCAGAATAAGGACGCTCCCTGTGTGGCCCAGCGCATGGATAAATAAAGCATTTCAGCAGCCAGCGCCGACAGATCATAAACCTCCACGAGCATAAATACCAACAACAACCCAAAAAGATTAGAGGGTTTACGGGCGAGGCAGGCTGGGATGATTTAGGGTTGGGGTGGAAGGGTCATTATTGCTGAATGGGTGGGGGCGAGCGGGCCAAAGAAATCAATAAACCATTCTGCTCCCAGGGAAGGAAGGGGCCACGCTAATTGTGCAAACACACGTTTTCCGTTTGAGGTTCACCCAGCAGGGATGGATGCAGGGAACATGCCACCGTCTTGCTGAGAACCCAAGGGCTTCACCCCGAGACACGTGCCCCAGGAGCTCCGTCACTCAGAGGAGAGCTTGCCTAAGCACCTCACTGGGTGCGACTTGCTGCTGGAGGCAGCTTCAAATGAATGCAGACCCAGGCAGTGTTTATCTCCAGCTCCATTAACTTCATTCTCTATGAAGTTAATACGTAGTTGGGATAAGGATCTCATCTGCTTTCAGCATCACCGTCAAGTCAGAGCTTCTCCAGCACCCTATTCCAGAAGCATACAAGCATCCAACGGGTCCTGCCGGCACTGGTTACCTTCAAGCACCAAAGACAAGCTCTGAGACCCAACTTCACCCCTGATAAAACAACCACGTTTGTGTTGGAGGTGGATGTAGCCCCAACATTAGCCACAACAGATCACTGCATCCTACAGCAAAGACAGACACCAAGCCTTGCAGCCAGGTTTCAAGGAACACAGCTGCTGAGCCACAGAGTTTAAAGGCAAAAGTAGTTCCTCCTTTGCCTCTTCTCCTTTGGTCCTCCCTGTTCTCAATTCTTCCACCTTTTTTCCCTGTTTGTTTTCTAGGGAACAGAGCAATGACAAAAGACACCAGCTTTGGAGAGTGAAGCCCATTGATAAACAGAATAAATATACACTATACAGGTAACTGTACCTCATGGGCCAACGTACCTCAAAGCTCATCTCAAAAGCTCAACAACCAAAAGAGGTTGTTCAGGAAACCAGCAGACAGTGGCAATGCCCGTTATTCCCATGAGGAAACCTAAGCATGTACAAGTGCACACGGTGATCACTTCCATTCTGAGCTGATGCTGATGGAAAGAGGAACCTGCTCTGGTCCCTCTGCATCAGCCAGTCTCCTCCTCTGCTGCCTTTCCAAAGATATTTAGAGAAAACACTCTTTGTATCAGTTAATGAAATAGCTCAAAATCTGCCCAGGTCATGTCAAGCTGACTGCCTGCAGTCGATGGATTTCAACTTTACTTGCCACCTTGAGAGGTTTTTATATCAATAATTTCATCTTCCCTCCAGAAATAAATTCCTCAATGGTTTCACTGTAAAAACATCCCTAGGAACAGACAATTCTGCTGCTCATGTACTGAAGACAGCACACAAAAAAAGAATCAGATTAATATTGAGCCTTATCAAAAGTATGGCATAAACCATGTGCTGAATTTAATCCAAACCGAACTGTCAATCTGCCTTCAGCATCCGATATAACAAACATGTGAGCCCAGGGCCAGAAATGACAAGCACGGTTTGCTTTCTAATAGAACATTTGTACTGATCTCTCCTAGTTGTGCTTCTGCATGGAAATCTTTATGCTGCAAATGCAGAACAAATAGGATTCCTTACCTTTCTGCTTTGTTGAGTTAGGGAAAAGTTGAATTTAATTAATTCAATCACAGGTTTTCCATTTGCAGGGAACAATTTTCAAGTTTTGGAAGACGAATCCTTTTTGAAACATTTTAAATAGGGGAGGAAAAACAAAAAGAGGCATTACAATTGCAAAGGCACCTTCCAAGGTGTGGCTGCTGAATCCCTGTGCAGCTTGTGGATACCAGGGAGAGCCGGACACGCTTCGCTGCATCCATCACCATGCACCATCAGTGGGAAAAAATGCTGCTGGGGGATATTCAGGCCAGCTGTGGGCAAACACTGACAGGAGACCTTGTGACATGCAGCTGGAGATTCCCCAACAGCCCTTTCTTTGAACCACGAGCATTCGTGCCTACAGCACCGGGATGCTGTAAAGCACTGTGGCTCCCCACCCCCTGCTCTCTGAGCATCCTTTTGCAAGGGAGCTGCCAAAGCAAGTCAGAGGCCCCAGCACACAAGCAGTGTCCATGAAACAGTAGGAACAGTTCCCTCTTTGGTGTAGGAATGGCTGTAGCTCCCCACCACCTAGCTAACAGAGCAGCTTTGAAAGCTCTGTCTTGCTGGCCCTGTGTCAGAGTTAGCACAGATTTTCTTCCGCAGCAAAACCCCACAACTTAACCTGGTGTTCTTCAGCTTCTTGGCACACAATGTGATGGTGCACGCTGGGGAAATCAGGCTCCCAGAAAGAAATTAAAACTGTGCAAATAAATTCCATTTTCTTGTTTGCTAAATTCAAACAGCAATTAAATTCATATTACCTACTTCTTCAACATAAACAGCACAAGAGCAAGCCCTCTGCCTCCCTGGCATGCTATTCCCATTTATTTGCTCCCTCTCCAAACCAGCAGATGCAGCACAGCCGACCCAGGAGCTGGAGGCACTACCACGATGCCCACACCAGCAGGGTCGGGCTGAGGATGATGCTCTCTGGGTGCCTCAGAGCAGCCCAGTCCCATCATTCCCCACTTTGGCAGTGCTTTGGTGGCAGGTTTAGGGGGATACCCCCAGCAAGGCACTGGGGCTCACCAGATCCACATCTGCAGGCATCCGCACACCTCCAATCACATAGCCCTGCAATCTAGCTATCAGTTTTGCCACAGATGAGTCAGTTTTGCTTACAGGCACAAGACCTCTCTTATGGGGGCTGAGATAATGCTATCTTGAACTCATAATAAATACACAACATAACCAGGGTGGACCCTCAGTGCCTGCCCTGCAGACAGTGCTGAGCTGGCCACGCTGCCCTCACTTCTCCCTTCTACACGAGATGTACCAGCCCTGCTGACCATTGAAAAACCTGACTCAACAGCATGCTCACCCCATTTTGCACGGCAAAGTTATTTGTCCCTGGTTGCCCCATGCTTGTTGCACAGCCGAGCACCAAACACGGAGTCTCACATCTAATTTCATGGGGAGTTTGTAGAACTGCCTGTTCCCCAGGATTAAAACGCCGTGGGTATGTGGGATCAAACATTACTCCTGTAACAGGCCCCAGCCACCAGACCTGCTGGTTTCCCTATTGATTGCTGGGGGGCTGTTTGCTATTCTGATCTCAGCTGGTTGGAAGTCTCCCCAATCACGGCGAGGTCGCGACCACGGGGTCAGAAACCTGCACTACATACATCACAATTTATTTTACAGATAATCAATATTGCACTGCACCATGCAATCTTACAGTAGAGCCCCACACCGAGGGACTGACGCTACCCAGACAGGGTTGTAACCTTAGGGCTTGGCAGCTTAAGGGGGTCAAAATCAGCTTTTAGTTTATAGTTGGAAATCATGGCTGGAAGTAGAGTACACGCCCCACTTGCTGTTAGCTTGTGCATTCGGATAACTGAATCAAATTCTGCCTATGGTTTGAAGCCAGCGTGGGAGAAGAAATATTGCTGTCTATTCAGATGTGATAGGAGAAGCCCAAGGAGCAGCACATTAGTGACCACCCAGTGTTGGTGACCCCAGGCCCACCTGCGGTGAGGGAACCCATGCCATCGCAGCACTGCTGTGCCAGCCTTCCAGACCATCCCTCTCTTCACATGCATCAACAAATCAGCCACAAAATGCCCTTCTATCAATATTATCCTTCATCCCATTTTCTAAGTTACACTCCTGGGGCTTCATATCCCGCCAGCCATGCCCATGTGCCCCCAGCACACATGCTGCAAGCTCAGTTATGTGCCAGGCTTGCCACTGCTCTGTGCTTTCTGATAATTCTAGATTGCTGCAAAAGAGAAGCTCAGGGTATTCAAAAAGATATAACAGCTTTTTAACAAGCTGTCCTTAAAACTGCTGCCAAAGATAGTATTTTAGCAGGAAAGAAAGGGATCTGAAATATGCAGCAGAAGAAGGAATTGGGAGGAAGAAGGAATACTGGAAATACCTTGTAGGAAGAGCAACCCGTTACTAATTGTTGCGTATCCATGCAATATGCAGTTCCCTGGGACCTTCAGTGAGGTGTAGGATTCCTAAGTCCCAGTGTGATTTGGATGATGGAACATTAACAGAGGAATCACAGGGAACAACCAACCCCTCTCCACTCTGCTTTCCTTTGGTGCTGTCCCACCACTGAATGCAGGATGGAGCCCTGCAGCCTGGTCACGACTGTGGCCCACCACATCATGTCTGCCTGGCTGAACCTGGGAGAGCACTTCCATCCCAAGGGTTGGGCTCTGTATCATCTCCCAACACCACAGGTGAGCAGGACCTGTTCCTCACCACCCAGCTTTTATCCCATTTCTTCTGCCCCCCCAAAGGCAGGAGCTGTGATCTCCCAGTGCCACCACCTCAGATCCTTCCCCTTTCCTCCCAGCTTGCCTCCAAAGCAAAGTTCACCTCAGCCAGCATGGCCAGCGGGCACATGCTTGGACACAGCCATGAAGCAGGAGCACCACACTGAGACAGGAGCTGCACGCAGCAGGGTGCTGTCAGACGCCGTTACTGCACCCTAAGGTCAGTATGCTAAAGGCATTGTGGATTTCCCAGCAGCACGACCCCTTTTCCACTGGCTGCAGCAGAATAAAGCTGATAACCTCATGAAAAAGCAACTGCGTGCTGCAAGCAGGGTGCAAGGGGAGTTCGGCAAAGAGCACGGTGCTGTGCCTGGAGAGGATGTGCTGCTGCTACGTGGAAAGCATTGTCCTGTAGCTTAGCTTGAAATCCAGCTGTTTGTGTGGGCAAAGAGGCAGGGAGGTGCAGAAGCACTGCCCGAGGAGCCCAGCCCCGTGTCACAGCAAGCAGGGGAGTCCAGTACAGGGGCATGAGCCCCTCTGCCTGCCCTGGCCAAGCTGGGAAGATTGGCACATGGGCTCCCACCCACCGCAGCCCCCAGCACGGTGAGGAGCAAGCACAAAGGGAAACACGCAGACCATGACAGGCTAAGCCTCCTCCTTCCTCTCTCTGTTCCCCTTTCTTTCTCTTCATGCTATGGCGAGGCTGCTGAATGCCAATAGGAAAATACTTTGGCAGAGCCAGACAGTCTTTTCTATTTCGGGGTTTCTTTTTTTTTCTTACTTTCCCTCCAGCTGCTTCGCTGGATGCTTAATCCTCCATGGACATCTGGAGAGGTACCAGCACACAGAAGCGACATACCAGGTAGGCAGCATAATGCACAGCTCTGCATAATTCTGCTTGTACCTGCTACTATGGCACCGCAGGAAACAAAACACAGAAACACAGGGAAGGAAACACAAAAAATGGGTTCAGACCTTCTCTGGCCGTGGATCCCCACATGGAACCCCCCCTGGTCTCAGCAGCAGAGCACAGCAAGGTCACACTTTGCAGCAGAGCATCTTTCTTGAAAGCATTTGTAGCCCCTGCCCACCCACCCCACAGGCAGAAGGGTATTTAGGTGTCTCCCTGCACCCAAGGCTTCCACCCTCCAGCACCCACGTTGTGATCAACCCCAGCCTTAGAGGACAGGAGCAGTTTGCTCTAAGCAAAGGCCCTGGCAGCAGGTATCCCTCCTCACACAGCTCTGCCTGGGCACCAGCAGCAGCCACTCCTTTATTTTTTTCCCTGTTTAAATCACGCTGAACCCATTTTTCACCTGCTCTTATCACAACTGATACCCAAAGTGTCCATATCCAGGAAAAAACAAAGTGAAATCTCAGCGAGGAGGGAGGGAAAGCATGACAGGGGTTTTCCCAGCACTTAAGGAAAGGAAGAGACCCATAAAAATACTCCCAAGGATCCAGGAAGTAGCTTCACAGATCCAAAAACATGATTTGCAGCCCCAGGGGAGTCTTGTTCTCGAGCTCAGACTCCCGCAGCAGAGGAAGGGATCCACTCGCCCGGCTGCCCCTCTCCATGCTATCAACTTATAGCACAATCAGATCCTCTGACTGGCCACCCAAGTCCCCCCTGACACCGTTCCTCTTCCTTGAGCCCCCAACGGCCCCTCAACAAAGAGCCCACCGTCGGCTGCATCACCATGTCGTAAATGCACCCACAAAGCTATGGAAGCATCAACCCTTCACCCGATCTGCTCTTCTCTTTCCCACCTCAGTGTGCTACAGCCAAGCTGCTCCACAAGCAAAAAACAAACAGGGTTTAAGCAGGCATCCCTCCTGTGAAACCCAGCACTGCTCCAAACCCAGCATCACCCCCCTCCATCCAGGCTTGAACTTGCCATGGGCAATAAGGAAAGCAAAACAGTAATTAAATGTAAAACTGACAATGCATCCAGCTCTCTAAAACAGGGGAAATCAGAGCCCTGCACCTACTGTGCCCTTCTGCATGCTCTCCTCAACAACACCCAAGTCCTCTTCTGCTTCTCTGAAGCATCCTGCACATCTCTAGAGCTTTGAAAAGGCAAACTGCAATACATGTGGATCAAAACCTCCAAGCAGCAGTTCTGCTTTGCTGCCCATTGCCACAGCACACCCTGAAAATGCCAAGCCCCCAAATGTCAAAGGAGTTCATGTTTGTTTCTGCCTCGCTGGGATGGGAATCTGGAAACCAGCTTTGTCCCTGCAAATCCTCCTGCTAAACACATGTTGAAGGGGTTTTCTGGCAGCTGGCCTGTCGCAGCATGTTCAAGGGCTGGGGGCCGTGGGAAGCAAAGGCAGCATGTGCCCAGGACAGGCAGGGACAGATGCTGCGGGGGGCATGGACTGTGCACCCCTATCCCAGGCAGCCAGACCCACACCTGCACTCACCCTGTGTTAACCTCAATCTCCCTTCTCCCATAGGAGAACCAGAATGTGCATCAGCACGAGCGCCAGGCCGGTGCCACTTCCCCATCCAGGCAACCGCTCCAACATGTCTCCTCTTCCTCCATGAGCCTGAGCTCTCCAAAGACCAGGAGACAGAAGCAGGGAGCGAGGGCAGCTTCAGGACACAACACTTCATACACTGGAGCAATGAGTCAGCAGGGGGGAATAAAAGTCCCTCTTGGCAAGCAGCATGGTTGTTCAGGAGAGCAAGAGGGGTTGAAACAGGAACAAGTGATTTTAAGCTCAACCAAGTCCCTGTGGAGCCACGTGAGCAGGCACTGCCTCCACCACTGCAAATCCAGCAGCCCAGAGCCATGGACCAGTCCATCAATTCCAGCCCATGATGGGGTTATGCACTTCATCAACATCACTGAGCTCCTCCTCTAATTAAATCAGGCTTTGCTCATGCAGTTTCTCTTATCTTCTCACTGCCTAATAATAAAGAGTTGGTTGGGATGGAAAAAATCAGCAGAAAACTCCTCAAGCCTTTCCCAGGCCACCTTTGCCACATTTTGTCCTTCACAGCATCATTTCCACATCTTGTGTGTTCACAGCCCCACACGAGTGCAGGGTGGGTAAGCTCGGGCAGGTACAGCAGCACGGCAGGAACCACAGCGAGATAAGGCTGGAAAGTGGAACTAAGTTGGGATGTTGTCATGGAGGAGGGGGTTCAAACACCTTCGTGGAGCCAGAGGGTGCTCCCAGTCCAGGCTGAGTGGAGATGCCAAGCATAGGATCTCCCAGCCTGAGAGCTGTAGGTCGCAGGGACCCCACTGAGCCTCAGCGTGCAGGGCTTTGCTATGAGGAGCAGCACATCACATGGAAGTGCTCCTGTCCCATCCCACAGCATGGCTTTAGGAGTAATGCAGCGATGCTTAAGCCCCAGAACCTCCGTCCTTGGAAGCACACGCAGCCTTGCCACCATCTCAGGTCAGATGTGACACCCAAGCAGGGCGAAGGCAGGAGGATGCCCACCTGCAAGGAAGGTGGGCATGAGAATAACCCTGCCGGGGCCATGCGATCCACCCTGCCTTGGGTACCGGCCACCAGCACCACTGCCAGGAGGGCGAGAGCAGGATGAGCAGGGACCCCTGGGCTCCAACACTGCCTCACAGCCACATTGCGGCAGCCAGGAGCCAGCCGTGGTGAGGGCCATGCTCTGGTTTCTCCACAGCAGTGTCCTCGTCCAGTGTCCCCAGGGAGGCTGCAGAGGAGCAGACGGGGAGCGGGAGGGAGCTCAGCAGGCTCACGCCTCCGACATGTGCTGCACGCTGCTGCGCCAGACCGCGGGCTCTGGCTCACTGAGCGCGTGGAAGCAATGCTGCTCTGTGTCTCACTTTACAAAGCCCCAAACAATAACTGTCTGTCGCTGCACAGGAGCTTAGGAGAAACACAAGTTGCTATTGGCATGGTGTGCAGCAGCCTGCCTCTTACACAACACCGGCAGATGTGAAAATAGCCCGGCGCTGCCTTGTGCGCTCTGCTGACCTCCTGTTTGCTTCTAGATCAGATTCCAAAGCTGGATCTTAACCTACAAGAGCCATAAAAGCAAAGGATTTGGCCCTGACAGGGACCTCTTCATAATCTAAGACAGATGCACTTCATGTAGAAGAAAATGCTGAGGTTTATCAGGGCAGAGAAGAGGCTGAGGCAGCATCAGCCTCCACTCTACGGTGTGGCTGGGGCAACCCATGCCAGCGTCACCTCATACCCAAGCTCATGATGTGCTGGGCAGAAAAGCTAGAAGCTCCTGCAAACCACGGCAGCACCCCAACCACTGCATCCAACTGCTCAGCCTACACTAAAGGTGCCTCCGGTCCCAGCAAAGAGGGAACCCTAAGCTCCTGAGGTCCCATGTCCCTGCCCCAATGTCCTAAGGGCTATGGGGCTGCCAGAGATAGCACAGCACAGGAAATCCGTATCAACCTCAGAAGGTGCTTGCCCATGGAGTTTCTTGCCTATGTGAAGACTGACTCCAAAGCCAAACCTGAAACCGCTCTGGGACACTAGGAGGGAAAAAGCAAGAGAACAGATTCCTTCCAGAAGTGTGAAAAGGCAACAGGAGAATTAAACTGAAGGATGCTCAAGATCAATGATAGAGGAGAGATCACTAACGAGCAAAAAGAGTTGCTAAGAACAACCTGTGCAAACAATCCCTCTAGAGTCCCCAAAGATATCCAGCGTCCCTGCTGCCTTCAGGATTTCAACAACCCCAGGCAGCAGCAGAACTTCCCAAGACACAGTAGAAGAAAACAGTTTGGGCACACAGGGGAAGGGACCAGAGAAGGAGCTGTCCTCCTCAGGGCTGCTCTCATGTCTTCCCTCCGACCCGCCACGTGCTATTCCCACTGTGGAAATCTCACCCCATGACAAGGCTCTCGAGGAGACCAACTCATCCACAGCCTTGTCTGCAGGTGATGCTGCAGCCAGCTGGGTCACCTGAAGAGAGGGGCTCGGAGTCTACAAGAAAGCTTCTAGCCAGCAGCAGAGCCTCCGCACCACCTAATTGCAGGCAGCTCCATGTCAACGCAGCACAGCCTTCGACCACGAGGAACTCACAGAAGTTACCCAAAACGCCCAAGCTATGGTATTTTGCCCCAGAATACCTCCAGCCCCAGTGCATGCTGGAGGGGTTTTTACCTTTGCATGCAGAGCCACAGGGTAACAGTCAGCTGCAGAGGAGTGTAATTCTAAGGCTACATGTGGGATGACTGCTGATCACGGTTTGCATGGGAGGGCGAAAGGCAGCCTTAGAATATAATCCATTACAGGCACTCTTAAATCTCCCCAATACAACACAGAGCCCTTTAAGCAAAACTAAACAACTTCCTTTAGCCTAAATAAATATTAAACCTAAGTGATGCATTAATTTACTCCAGTTCACCAAAGGCTAACTCCTACCCAAACTGATCATTATAAAAGAAATCCTATAATCCCTCGCTCCCATTCAGGCTCAAAACATGTAATCCTGTGAATAAATCCAGAAAGAAAGTGTAACAAAACGGGCAATAAAAACTTACAGCATTCACATCTTTTCATCTACCATTAATACTGTAAACACTCACTCGAAGGCCCTTGAGTATGACTAATCTAATGTTTTGGCTCCCAACGCTAATCGCCGACAGAGCTCGCCTCTCGGTGTGACACCCAGCGAGATCCACGACGGCCCAGGACACGATCCTGCAGTGAATCTCTGCCTCACACTCCGCCAAGCGCTGCAAAATCAGCATGGAACGGAGCAAGTATGGTTCTAATAGCACCAGAGAGCAGAGCTTTTCTTTCCCCCCCCCCCCCCCTCCTTTCTTATTATTTTATTGCTTTGGAAGCCTGCAAGCTCCAACTGTATAAATGCCAATAACTTTGTTTTAAGGCTGCTGAAGTAAGAGATCAGATTTTAGCAAGTGCTTTCCAGGCAGCCAGCCAAACTTTTTCTGATTCACTAAAAGCACCAAAGGGAGGGGGAGAGGGAGGGGGCTGGAGGCTGATTAACTTCAGTTACCGCACAAGCGCACAAAAATGTCTCCCCGTTGCAAAGGTGCCGTTGCTGCGAGCCCAGCACAGTCTGGGATTCCTTCGGCTTGGAAAAAACCCCACAGAAAACCCAAACAACACCCAACTGAAAACGCACCGGAGAAACAGAGCAAACACCTTCCAACCGCAGGGTAATTTACAGCTGTGGATCCTCTCCTCATGAGGAGGCTTTGCTGGTGCTAGGCTCCAGCTGCAGTTTTCAGAGGGGATGAGAAAAAAAACTGTGACCGGGGATTTATTGTTTTTAAGGGGTGAAAGAGCTGGGGATGGGGCTGGTTTGGGATTCAGCTTGGCCAGAGGGATGAGAGCCCCCTTGGAGGCTGTGACTGTGCTTGCCCAGGCAGTGCTGCTGATGCTCACCCAGCACGATCCCTCACTTCTGTTGGGTATCTGCAGAGACGAGCAGGTGCAATCCCAGCCAAAGCACAGCATGGGGCTGAGGGGTGCACGAGTGGTCCCCAGCCCCATGGGATGGATGATGGGCAGGAGCCCCTGGAACAGTGGCACCTGCTCTGCCTGGTCCGCTGGTGGGTCTGCTCCAGGATTCCCGGCTAAAACCCACATCCCAGGAGGTGTCAGGGGACAGCGTGCACCCTGCACCCCCAGACACCGTCCCCATCCGGCAGGCGCCGGGGCTGCAGAGCCTCGCCGCTCAGGGTGTTCCTCCAACGGCTTCATTCCTGCCGAGGCAGGATCAAAGGCAGGAGCTGACTTGGACGGCTTTCTACTGAATAATGGGGAGGGAAGCATGCAGCCTGCTTCTCCTGGCTTAGGAAACTCGTGTTTTTCAAAGTATCAGTTTTTGGGAGTAAGTTCCATAGGAAAGGGGGAAAAAATGAAAAAAAAGAAAGCGAAGGGAAAAAAAAAAAAAAAAGAAGGCGAGCAGCAGAGCGCCTGCTCTTCCAAGGCAAGTGCATCAATCAACATTGTGCAAGGAGGAGAGTCCAGCACTCCCTCTCACATCATTAGCCAGGCTAATGCACTCCAGAGGATCCCACTACCGGCGCAACCGGCTGCGCCCCAGCCAGCGGCCCGCAGCGGTGCCTCGGCACAAGCGGGCACCCAGCGGCAGCAAGGCGAGGCGGGCAGCTCCGCTCGACGCTCCAGCATCTGCCGCGGCGATCGGTTTAATACGGCTATAAAAACTAGAGAGGGAAACAAGTGAAAGCCCTCGCAAAAATCTGGCTGGCACTCCGAGGTCAGCACGCCGCCTTTGTTTCTATTTTACAACCAAAAGCGAAAGAAGACAGAAAGGACACGTACCTGTACCTGAAAGCACAGCAGCAGGAAATGTAAACATCTGGAGAGGAGAAAAAACAAAAAAGGCAACAAAAGATCAAATGATGCGGTAAAATGGTTAAACTTGATTTTTTTTTTTTAAGCTTTGTTTTTGTTTGTAATGTTTTAAAGGGTGCAAAGCGATGCTCTGCTTATAGAAAGGCTCGAGTCCCCATTACCACCTGGTTGCAAGGAAAACGCAACCGGAGCCTCCAAAATGAGAGTTTAATAAAAAATAAAAGCAATAAAAAAATAATTAAAAAAATATTTCAAAATATGCCATAATCCTTACAGGCAAGTGCAGGCGGAGAGCAGTGAATACATCGCTGGGCGAGGAGAGGGGGAGGTCAGTGGCTTCACGCTAGCGGAGTGCAGTCCCCCACCGCCGCCCTGACATGGGAGCGATCCGGCCGGCGAGCTCCGCTCCGCGCTGCTCCTCGCCGTTCCGCGCCGCTCCGCGCCGCCGAGAAGTTGTGGTACCGCCCGCTTTGCCTCCTCCGAGTGACTCGCTTAGGCATCAGCTCTCCTCTCCCCCTGTCTCTCCTCCTCCTCCTCCTCTCCCTCTCTCTCTCTCTCCGCCTTTGGGGGGGATGAAGGTGCTTATTGTCAGTAACTTCCGACCATCAGCAAGTGCCCCCCCCACCGCCGCCCCCCCGGCCCGGCCCTGCGAGGCGGATGAAGCGTCTCGGCGGCCCCGCGCCCGCTCCGCGCCCCGCCGCTCCGCGCGGGCGGCATGGCGATGCGCGGGGCGCGGAGCGGGAGGCGGGACGGGGCGGGCACCGTCTGCGCGGAGGGATGGGCGGGAGCGCAGGGCGACGGGCAGCGGGGCTTGTGAAATAGCGAGAGAATAAAGAATAAGGCGGGGGGCGCGGGGGGAGCCGCGACGGAGCGGGCAGCGCCGCTGCCGCCCGAAGCGCGACTGGAAACACACACACATCCATCACCCCACACAGCACACCGGCCGCTGCGCCCCTGCCCCGCTCCGCGCCAGCGACCGCGCCGGTGCTCTCTTACCTCCGAGGGGCAGGAGCGCGTCCCGTCCCCGGCGCGTCCCAGGCGGGCGGCAGCGGGGTCCCGCCAGCCCCGGCTCTGCCCCCCTCCTGATCGGGGCACCCGGCGTCGCTCGGGCAGGGCCGGGCCGCTCCCGTCCGGGTCCATGAGCCCGGCACCGCTCCCACGGCGGGATATTTACACCGGGGTCAGGTACTCGGCGCTTGCCCGGCGCTTCCCCGGCGGCGCTGCCCGCTCCGGCACGGCTCGCCTGCCCTCCAGCGGCCGAGCCGCCGCCGCGCACCCCGGCTGGGCTCGGCAGGGCCGGGAGCTCGGGCAGCCCGGGGAAGCCGGGCGGGTTCCCCTCCTCAGTTCTTGATTCATTTTTCAGGCAAAGACAAACATTCACACGCTGAGAGCGCGCGGTAACTCCTGCCCCGTCTCCGAGAGCTGGTTTATAGCAGACAAAACGCCAGGCACTGCTGACCTCCACGTATAGCCTAACTCTCCGAAGAGAGCCTAACGTCAGTTAACACCTTATTAAGTGAGAACGTAACCATAGCTCATAACTCCAAGCTTTCCCAATCCTGCACTTGAATAACGGAGAGTTTGGGCCCTGCTGCTCCGCACTCGCTCCCAGGCACAAATCGCACAGCATCTTTAATCCCTGAAGTTCAGCACTGGGGACCCTTCAGGCACCAAGTCACAGTGGGTTTCAGGCCACAGTTTCAGGCCCAAGAGGCACAGAAATGTTAAGTTTGAAAAACAAGTGCCCAAGGCAAGTTTTCATAAAACCTACATGGATATATCTAATGGACTTCACACTTCAGGGCTTATAGATCCACAAGGGTAAAGCCTTGGTAAAGGTTGGACTTGATAACCTTAAAGGTCTTTTCCAACCTGATTCTGTGAAAAAGGAAGTCCAAACCGCTGTCCATTGCCGATGGCACTGACACCATTGGCACAACATGGCCCTGTTGTCACAGTGGTCCCATGGCACCATGCCACATCTGAAAGTGGTTTCCAAGGATGGCAAAGAGCCACCACCCTGAGCCCTGCAAGTTGAGCTCACCAAGACACCTGCACAGAATCAGTACCAACAGAATTCGGGAACTTGGAGGATGAGAGCGTTTAGCTCAGATGTGAAAACATTCAAGATATTCCTGCTCTCCACCAATGTCCCTCTTCCTCAAAGCAGCGTGGGTGGGAAGGACCCCAGCCTACACCACCTCATGCTGTTGAGCGCTGCTCAGTCACCCACAGGAAAGGCACCAGTATAATCTAATATAGCCCAGTGTCTGCCAGCTGAGGACACCCTGCACAATGTGCACAGAGCCTCTGCAAAGCCAGAATGCAATAATTCCTCCCTAGCACTCACAGCTGCTTGTAGTCATTTGCAAGCATGGGCTTTCATTGCTCCTTCTCACTTTTCCTGACCACTGAAATTAAGAGCAATCAGACAATTCACCTGAGTTGTCTCGGGAACATCCCCAGCACAGGAGCAGGGCCCTGATGGGTTTCTCTGGCCCTCCTCAGGTATTTTATTCCACTTTACCTCCTCTTTAGAAGCAGATGCAGGGCTGTAAAATCAATCTGCCATAAACCATGTGCTGACTGGGAAGGTGGCAGAGGTTGGCTGTGGGAAGGTCGCATGAGCTCCTGGAAAGGCCACCAAGCCTCCCATGGACAGCCAGTTCCTGCCACACCACACCAAACCAAGAATGTCCTCAGCTGAAACCAGATTTCTCCTGCTCCACCAACAGCCCATGTCACCTTTCTCTCTTTCCATCCCCACAGTTACCCTTGAGGAAGCAGGATCCATGCAAAAAGCGGGTACCTGGAACTTGCTGTGATGATACCAACCTGCTGCACTGTTACTTTTAGGTTCCTCCTGCCAGGCCACAACGCTCAGCCTGACAGCTGCCAGTTTAAAGCATCAGTTATTCCCTTTTCACAAGAACAGACAACACCCAGCAACCGTAATACGGAAGTCAGGATGTTCTGGTGAGGTGCTGAGGTTTAAGCCCAGCCTGTCACTCAGAAATCACGCATCTGTTCGCTTGCTTCCCACCCCTTCTTCCTATCCCCCCCACCCCCCCTTGCTTCCAGAGGGATGGGGAGGAGAATTGGAAGACTGTAAATCCCATCGGTTGAGACAAGAACAGCCCAGTAACTAAGGTATAACACAAACCACTGCTGCTAGCACCAATAATGATAATGATAAGGGAAATAACAAGGGAAGAGAATACAACCGCTCACCACCTGCTGACTGATACCAAGTCTGACTGAGCAGCAATCTGGTCCTTCCAGGCAACTGCCACCAGTTTGCATACTGGGCATGATGTGCTGTGGCACCCCTTTGGCTAGTTAGGGTCAGGTGTCCTCTCTCTGCTTCCTCCCATCTTCCCCTCCTCCCTGGCAGACCATGAGACTCAGAAAGTCCTTGGTCACAGTAAACATTACTTAGCAACAATTAGAAACATTGGTGTTATCAGCATTGTTCCCAGGCCAACAGTCAAAAACATAGCACTGCACCAGCTACTGAGAAGGAGATTAACGACTGCTACTGCTGAACCCAGGACAATATGTTACACAGGAATGTGTCTAGGCGGGTTTTGAATGTCTTCAGTGAAAGCAACTCTACAACCCACCTGGTCTGCTTGTTCCAGGGCTCTGCCACCCCCATCCTAAATAAGTTCTTCCTCATGTTGTGATGAAACTTTTTGTGGTTTAGTTTTTGGCCTTTGCTCCTCATCCTGTCGCTGAGCATCACTGAGAAGAGTCTTGGCACCATCCTTCTGGCGTCCGCCTTCAAGATATTTATATGAAATTGCTGAGGTGAGTTGAATTGCTAAGGTGTGTAGCTTGGGAGAGGACGCCTGCAACACCGGAGTGGAGCAGAGGGAGATCAGCCTCACCTCAGAGCCCCAGGAGCCACCGAGGCAACCTCAAGCCCTCGACAGGACTTGCCCAGGAGCCTGCAGCCCCGCTGACACGAACAGCTGGCTCACAGCGGAGGAGCCAGGAGGGGCGGCACCAGCCCTGAGCGGGTAAAAACCTGCCCAGGGAGCGCGGTGAACAGATTATGGAGCGGCAGTTCCTGCGGGCAGGCGGGTGGGATGGGGAGCACTCAGTGTGTGACCAGGAACCAGAATGGGAGCTCTGCTCTGGCTGCCCCAGCAATGGCAGCGTAGGCACCCAGACAGAGCCTGTGATAAACACATAAATGTATTGGCTTTCGCAAATCATAAGTGTGGTTATGTGGATATAACTGTGCGAGTTCACAATAACAGAAACAAAGCTCAATAAAGACACAA
>JBCJKH010049240.1:0-19873 GCA_039877255.1 Loriculus beryllinus
TTCCAATCCCCGGCTCTGGGCGGCCTTTGCCGTTCCTCCGCTTCCCCCCTGTGCCCCGCGGGCACCGAGCCGCATCCCTCCCCTCCGGGGCGGGATTTGCCCGGGCCGGGCCACCCCGCACACGAGGCCGTGCGCTGCTCACAGGCGGCTGTGCGAGCGGCTGCCCTCAGCCCAAAGCGTGCCCAGCAGCGCGGCTCGGGAATGTGGACCAGCACCCCCAAACCCCCCTTTTGAGTTTGGTCATTGCCCTGGTGATCTTGCGAACACAATAGCAGGGGTGGGAAGAGGTCCCTCCTGGGGCTAATTCCTTTCTACACCCCCACCCCCCCTTTTCAAATGCCGGGTCTGGTATGCAGGGCTCAGCTCTGTTTTTCCTGATCTGCTTCACGTTGGTGAATCACCCTGCAACAAGCAAACACACCCAGGGCACTCTGCCATTCCTTCCTCCACATGGTCTGCTGAGTCCTCATCCTAAGAACCAAGGACAAAATTTTGCATCTCCCTTGGTTTTGTAGCTGTTTGGAGGAGTACGTAATGAAATCCCTCTCAAAACTTGTCTTGAGAGACTCCGGCTCCCTGCCGCCTGGCCCAGCACCCTCCCCTTGGGTTGTTCTCATCACATCTAATGCTCTGTGTCTTTGCCCCCAGAGCAAATGTTCTGCTAAAGGGGGGGGGAGTTGAGCCTCTGTTCTGGCTGCTCCCATCACCCACAGCCATGTGCTCTGGTTTCTCTGCTCTCTGGAGATGAATCTTTTTCTTGCCTGTGCTTGGTGGACTTGGGTGCCCCTGGGTGCTGCTTATGGCACCCCAGTTTGGGGACATCAGGTTTTGTCCCTGTGTGGTGCTGAGCTAGATGGATAGTTCTTGGGAACATTTTATTCTGGAGACCAAAGGCTGCTCGTGAGGATGAGAAATCAAGTGAATTAGGGATGCCATGTGCATGCCTGGCTGAGGCTCACCCTGGGAACTCTTTGCTGTGGTGCCTGGGGCTATGTGGTGGCTGCTGCACCTTTTCATATATTCTCTTTCTAGGCTGTGAGCTGACTGCCAGTACCAAATCCTACACGTTTCAGGTGGACGATGAAGATGACTTTGAGCACATTTTGGCCCTGTCTATGGTAAGAGAAATGAGAATTAATTATGCTTGATCTCTCCCATAGTGGCCTCACACCCCTGCCCAGGCTCATTCCCCTACCGCTGGCTGGGCTGGACCAAGGGACTCCCTTCTCTCAGGTCCCAACACTGGCTGTGCTGAGGGCAGGACATGGGGCTGTGGTGTTTATCTGTTGTATGGAGGTGCTTGAGTAAAGCCAGTGGTGGCGGGAGGCTGCTCAGCAGAGGAATACTGTAGCCGTGGTGTGAAGGAGTGTTGTTTTCCTTGTCTTTGACCTTGCTGGAGCCTCTCATTAGAACATGCCCTACCCACCAA
This sequence comes from Loriculus beryllinus, assembly GCA_039877255.1. Lineage (NCBI taxonomy): Eukaryota > Metazoa > Chordata > Aves > Psittaciformes > Psittacidae > Loriculus > Loriculus beryllinus. The sequence continues at coordinate 1,430 of JBCJKH010049240.1, forward strand.
CTGAGTCCCTGGTTGCTCTCCAAGCCCAGGTGGATTGGAGGGTTTCATCCCTGGCTCTCTCTGGGGGATGTTTTCCATCCTGGGAGTTGCTGTTGTGGGTGAGATCAGCAGAAAATGCAGCTCAGCTGCCATCACTTGAGGTGATTACAGTGTCCCAGCTGGGAAAGCCACAGAGCCAGTCTGGAGGTGGTCAGGGGGACATTGCTTGGTGAGGTCTGTGCTGTCTCTGTTCTGTGGAGCAGCAACTTCACACCATGGCAGCTGGGCTGGCAGCATTGCTGAGGGTTGCTTGTCCCATGGAGAGTCCCTGGGGGAGCAGTAGTTGATGATCTCTGTTTCCACCCAGGTCTGCCTCACGGACGGTGCCAAGGATGAGTGCAACGTGGTGGAGGTCGTTGGGCGAAACCATGAGAACCAGGAGATTGCTGTGCCGGTGGCCAATCTGAAGTTGTCATGCCAGCCCTTGGTAAGAGCTTGTTTTAAAGACTCAGGTGGAAATGGCTGCAAGGAACTGGACATTTCTGAATGTTTGTGGACCTCTCCCCTAGGATCCTGACCATGAGCTGGTCTGCAGCTCACAGGGAAATGCCATGGGTCCCATGGGAGAGGTGCCATGCTGGGAACTACAGGATATTCTCCTTTTTAGCCTCTGCCCTTCACCCAGCTCCATCTCTGTCTCTTTGCAGCTCAGTCTGGACAACTTCAAGCTGCAGCCTCCAGTGACCTTTCGCCTGGCAGCAGGCTCTGGCCCAGTGCACCTCGCCGGCTGGCACAGGATAGGTGAGGACTCCAGTGGGGAAAGGCTTTGGGGAAGTGAGGGGTAATGGAGGGCCCCCACCAGCATGAACACTGCCTGGGAAGCCCCTGGGATATGTGCTCGATGCCTCCTTTGGGCTGGTTCCCCAGGGGCTGTCTCCATGCAGGGATCCCTTCCCTGCCATAAAGCCTTGCATGGGAAAAGGGGTCTGGGTGACCAACACTGTGCCCTTTTTCAATGGCTGTCTTTCACCATTCCTGTCTGAGATCACTCTCCAGCTGCGATACAGCTTCTTACCACAAGCTGCTGTTCGATCTGCTCCAGTGCTCTTTGGACTGTTCTGCTCTTGGAGTGTTTTGGGGGTCAGCTGTTTTTGCAAAGACATACATTGGTGCTTTAACAGTTAACCTGTGTGTTCCAGTGCACAGGGAAGATGCTTCCTTTGAGGAGGATGATGACTTGTCTGACGAGGAGGAGGAGGACCTTCCTCCTATCAAGCCAGCCAAGAAGTAGAGGAGGAAGCAGTAACTTAAGACAAGGTGAGGGGTCAGGCAGCCTCAGAGGAAGGGTCTGAGTGCCTGGTGTGGCAAGCATGGGTAGGAACTGGCTTGCTGCAGGAGGCTGCTGGTCTCAGTCTGGTTCTTCCTCTAGGTACTCACAGGGACTTCTCTCTGCGGATGACGTTTACCTCGGACACCTCTTGCCAGGACCTCAATGTTTGCTGTTTTGTTTTTATTTTGATTTTTTTTGTGTTGTAACTTTTTGGGAAGCAGGGACTGCTCCCAGTACTGGGGTATCCCCTTTCCCACAGCCCTGGGAGGTTGATCCCCAAACTGGAAAGATGCTGCTGGTATAATCTTTCTCCCCCATCCCTGCCCTGGGAGTCAAGGATGCAGGAGGTCATCCTTACCCTGTGCCTTTTTGCTGTCCTGGACCACTGCTCAGTGCACCCCCTCTTGCTGGCTTTGGAATGCCTGTCTTGGCCCTTTCGCCTTACAGCCAGTGGTGGTACAGGCACCTTTACTGATTCTAGTGTGTTTGCTTTAATTTACTCACAATTTGGTGGGATTTATACAGTTGAAAATGTGAAACTGGGGCCCAGGCTGTGTCATCAATTGCAGTTAGGCTGTGGTGAGCCCCAACCCCACCATATCTGGCGTTTGGTGAGAGGTTCTGGATCAATCAATTGTAAAGAACTGTTTTTACACTCAATAAAGGTCTTATACATCAAGTCTAGAGCAGGGTCACTGCTGATTGGCGGGTTCCTCCCATCTGCCCTTCAGTGGGAGATGCTCTTCTGTGTCCAGTCCCTGACTCTTGCTTCCCTTGGCGATGCTGCAGAGCTTCCAGGAGAGATCTTGGGGTTCCTGTGTCCCACAGGAGCTCTGCACCCTTGTGCTTCATGAGCCCAGCTCAGTGCAGCATCCAGGCTACCAAGGGAAGAGGCGGAGCTGCTGGTAGCTGTATGGAGCAGGGACCAGCTCCGCGTGTGCTCCCAGAGGTGACCAGCTTAGCAACACCCCCTTCGTTTGGGACACATGGGCCCTTGTGCTGGGGCACTGTCTTGGTAAAGTCCTCACTGTGTCATTCTCAGCCAAGCAGTGTCCTGTGGATGGGTGACACACCAGTGTCTGCAGGGCATGGGGCAGGTCTGAGCTCAGGCCTTTGTTGGGGAGTTGTGTTCCCCATGTCCGGGTATCTGGAGAGGGGTTCATCCTTTCTGTGTGTCAGTCAGATGGGACCTCTCATCCCTGGGGGCTGGTCCTCTCCTTAAATATTTCCCTGGCAGTTTCTGTGCATCTCATTTTCCATCCTTATAACATGGGAGCCTATAAAGAAAGATGGGGGAGAATTTTGAGCAATGCCTGTTGTGATTGGATATGGGGTGATGGTTTTAAACTAAAAAGGGGCATTCAAGCTGGACCTGAGGAAGAAACTTTTTACACTGAGGGTAGTAAAACACTGGCACAGGTTGCCCAGAGAGGTGGTGGACTCGCCACCCCCTGGAGACATTCAAGGCCAGCCTGGATGTGCTTCTGGGCAATGTGATGTAGTTGAAGATGTCCCTGCTCATTGCAGGGAGGTTGGACTAAATGACCTTTGAAGGTCTCATCCAACCCAAACTATTTTATGGTTCTATGACTCTATGATCCCTGGCCCACGGGTTGACGCCTGTCTCAATCCTTATTTGTGACACTATTGTTCCCGAAAAGCTCCGTGTACTGTTCTACCTTGCTGGCTCTGTCGGGACCGTGAGTTTCTCACCTGTATGGACTCCAGAGGACACCCTTCAGGGTGGATCCTCAGCTCCGGCTCCGTCCCACACTGTGAGCTGGGCCGGTTCTCTCTGGGGCTTGTGCAGCACCTCTCCACCTCCCCGCCGTTCCCGTAAGGACCCGAACAGGGAGGCTTTGATGCTCCTTTCCGCAGAGGGCTGCTGTCAGCCCAGCCCCGAGGCGCGGGACGCCGCTAGGTGGCAGGCGGGCAGCGCGGCGGGGCTCGGCGGAGGCGCGATCCCGGCCTCTGTCCTTCCCCTCTCCCTGCCTGGCTGCCGGCCCTGGGATGCGAAGGGCACCCAGCGCTGGTGCCGGGATGGAGCGGAGTGCCTGCGGGAAGGATGGGTGCTGGCTGGGAGAGGGCACATCCGCAGGGAAGTATTGCTTCTCCTGGGACAATAGGGAGCCTGGGGATGGTGGTCTGTGCACTGTCCGATCCTCAGGCAAATATCACTGCTCTGGGAAAGTTTAGGGAAAGCGGGACAATTTAGCAGCCTTGCTGAGAGAAGAGATGTAGGAGTGTTCTCCCGAGGGCTGGATGTGTTTGAGAGGTGCCACCAGTGCTCTGCACTGATGGTGCAGGAGGGGAGTTCAGGGTAGTTTCCCTGCCCATGGCAGGGGGATTGGTGCTAACTGACCGTACGGTCCTTTCCAGCCCTAACCACTGTGTGATTCTATGATTGTAGCGAACAGAGCTGTGGCTTTGTCAGTGCTGGGATAGTGCCCAGCCCCTGCTAGGGCTGGCACACACATGACCCCGCAGATCTTCCTAGCTGTGTGCACAGAAAGGGATCAGGGCTAATTTATCTGCTGGGCCTGGGTCCTGCTTGCTCTCAGTGGAGGAGCAGCTTGGCTCAGGGGAGATAAGAACCGGTAGATCATCTTTAACAAGGTGCTCCTGGAAGGGTGGGTTGGGGGAGAGGCTGGCTCAGAGCTCTGTGGGAAGGGAGTGGGCACAGCTTGGCCTGGCAATGGGGTATGGCTGCTTCATACAGGGTGGGAGAGGCAGTGCTGGGTGATGGGAAGGAGCGTTTGACCTCTTAAAGAGTAGAAGGAGATGATTTAAGGTGCTGGCTTCCTTAGGGGCATCTAGGTAGCTGGGACAAGGTGCTATGACAGGACAGACAGACCTGCCAGTGGGCAAAGGTGGCACCATAGAGGGCATGGTGCTGGTGGCAGAAGGCATCAAGAGACGAATCTTGTCCACCCCACTGCAGGATCAGCCCAGTCTAAGGCCTTGCCATGAGTGCTGCTTGATCCCCAGCACTGCCACAGGGTGGTGGCAGGGGAGAGGGAACACCCCTGTCCCAGAGCAGGCAATGGCAGGGGCTGGGGGTGTTGGCACTGACAGTCCCCTTTCGAAGTGACATGGGGGGATTTGCTCCCCGCACCTCAGCAATGTCACAGCCTTGGTGTGCTCAGGCTGGGGAGAGGGAGAGAAATGCTGAGATGGCAAGAGGCTGGGAGGGGGGATGCACTCACACACAGCGCTTAATGGGGAAGGATGGGATTACAGGGGTCACGCTAGGTGAGCAGCTTCCTTCGCAGAGCTGATGGTATCAAAGCAGGTGCCCCCGGCTGCAAATACCTTGGGCAAACAAACAGGGCTGTCTAAGAGCAGGTGAGCACAGACGTGGCCAGGCTGGGGGGTACTCAGGGATGGGGGGGGCAGGAGGCTCTCTGTGCATGGGGAGTGAAGCATGGGGCTCCTGGTGTCAGGGCTGCCTCATTTTGCATAGGGTGGGGGAAAGAGTTGTGTGTCTACATATGTGTGTGGGCTCCCTGTGCTGGAGATGCATATAAGGGTGCAGAGCCCCTCACTCTCCCATGGGGTGGTGGAGATACTGGTATCCAGGCAGCCAAATGATGCCCCAATCCAGGTGATGGCTCTGGGGTTGCTCTGGGAGGTGGTTGGCTCTGAGCATCCCTCCTTCCTGCTGCCTTTCAGTGCTCTGCATGCTGACACTATTGGGGATGGATCCCTCCCTGCTCCAGCAGCAATGGGAACCCTGATCCCGACTGGGCCGTGCAGCAAAGAAATATGGCTGTAGCATGGCTCAGTGTGGAGGTCACCATGCATGAACACCACAGCCATGCACCCACACTGCTGCACTCTCCATAACCCTCCCAAACCAGTCTGCTGCACCCAGTGAGAAGCTTGGTCTGCTCACTGCAGGGTCTGGCCCAGGTACAAGCCCCACTGCACCAGGGTTTGGCTCCCACAGGATGCTCTGGTTTCACAGATAGGTTTGAGTTGCTTGTTCAGGAATGGCAGAGCAAGATGTGGAGCTGCTCTGCTGAGTGTGGCCAGGGAGCAGTTTTCCTTGTGATGCCCCAGCCATCCTGCCCGGACAGTTTTCTTGCTGGGTTTCAAATCTCCAAGGCTGTGAACACAGCCGCAGGGCAGCTGAGAGAGCTGTAACCGTGCTGTAGGTGGGGCTGGTCCCCTGCTCCATGAGCTCCGTGTTGCCGCTTCCCACACTGAGCTGGACTGGGGTGACACTGTCTCTGCCCGGACTGCGGGGGAGCAGTGGGACACCCCTGGAGGTGCAGCATCCCCATTATCACAGGGTGCAGGGGCTCTGTGAGATGGGGCAGAAAGCTGTGGGGTGCGTGGCACCTCGATGGCAGCATAAACCAGGGCAAGGTGTCCTGTTCTCTGTGATGTTAGCTGATTCTGCTATCCTTGTCCTGTCCTGTCAGGCAGCGGGCACAGGTACCTCTGCTATTGCCTCACCCCACCTTAAAGGTTAGGGCAGAGCTGAGCATTGCAGCCAAAGAAGGAAGCAGCAGTATCTGGAAGGGCTAGGCTCTGATAATTCCCATCGTTTTCCCATCAAGATGCCTTGCAGAGGGAAACGCTTCTGGTACACTGTGCGGGAGCAGCCCTATCTGATGGAGAAGCTGAAACTCAGATCCTGGCTCATTTCCTGCTTTCTGGTGCTTATTCATGTGCTGGGTCTTCCCCAGGGTGCCTTGGTGCTCATCCCACCGACTGCTCTGCAGGAGGAGAGGCAGCTCTTGGCTCCATATTGGGTGCCAGTGGCCGATTTACCATGGCTGCTCCCAGCTGCACATCCCAGCACCGGAGGTTGGTTACGGCCAGGCTGTGATAGCTGCTCGGTGTGTCTGCTTGCAGTGGGGACACACATCCCCGGCTTCACAGCGCTTCCCAGAATACAGGGTGTGGGGTGTGTGTCCCCATGAAGGTGCTGCTGCAGCAGCTGTGGCTTGATGGTCTGCAGTGCACGCACAGCAGGTGTTGGAGGAGCACGGGGTGACGCTGGAGCAGGGGTTGTGCCATGGTTTGAACTCACAGACACATTAAGCATGTGCTAGAAGTGATCATGGTTGGGATGTGATAGAGAGCCCCGTGCAAGGCAGGCAGGGTGAGGCTCCATCGTGGCCATCCTGCTCCATCCCTCCCACATCCCCAGCGCAGCCTCACATCAGGATGGTGTCAGCAGCTCTGCTCCACAGCCACAGCAGAGATACATGGAGGTCCTGGCCTCTGAGCCCTCGAAGGTGCAAATCTAAACGCTCTGGGCTGGGCTGTCTGACACTGGCAGAATGGTCACTGCTGGCCTCACATCCCTGCCAGGGGCACAGGGTCTGGATAGGGATGCACATTGCTGCAGGGAGTGCAGGTACCATGTGGTCCTCTGTTCCCAGCACCACCAGTGGCAGAGCCTTAGGCTGGATGAGCAGGATGTGGCTTCTATGGCAAGCAGAGCAGAGGATGAGGGGAGCACAGGGAACAGGGATCTTGTCTGCGGCAGATCCGCCCTGCTAGACCTGGTGATCGGTTCATGGGGAGGGCAGCATGGTCTAGTGATGGAGCTGGGCCCTCCGTTTTGGCTACTGAGGAAAAAGTGGGAGCAGAATCTTTAGAGGGCTCTTAACCCCCATTTGAACCCCCTGGGTGGTTGCTGGCTGGCTCCCTGCAGCCCTGATCCATCCCTATACACCCTGGAGCAGGTGTGTACACCATGGTGGGAGCTTGTTCATCTTGTGCATGCCATGACTATGATCCAGGGTGGTGTGAAGTGCCCTGCTATAGCTTGTGCCTGGGAGAAACAAGTTACAGGCTGTCTCCAGTCTCTGGCTGTGGTTTTGCCTGGGACCACACCTTCCCAAAACAGAGGTGTGCAGGGTGGCACAGAGACCAGGCATGGCCCCGGGCATGGGAACTGGAGAGGGGCATGGTCCCTGTGCCAGCCTAGCAGGGGGTGGGAGTTATAGGGCTGACAGGAGCAGGAGGGCTGGGCTTGGACAAGGGATACGGGGGGCGTCCATAGGAATGACCATCAAGGTGAGGGGCTGCAGTCAAGCTGTGGGAGCAGCAGGTGCCATGGGGAGCATGCCAACCTCATCACTTCTATGTGGGTCACTCTTGCTGGCGCTGCCACCTCCCCTTGTTCCCCCAGAGCCATGTGGGGTGTCACAGGGGCTGGCTCCCCAGGGCCAGGGTCAGGATGAGCTGCAGCTCTGCAGGGCTGGGATGTCAAAGGGGCCATAACCCTGGTGTTTTGCAAACTCCTGGGGTCAGCAGTTCAGCTGCCACTGACACAGGGGCCCGCAGACACACATGGGCATTTTGGGTGGATGCTGTAAGCAAACAAACAAAGGTAGAGTTACAGCTGATGGACAGACCCCCCCAGCCACTGCTGTTGGGTTTAGGCTTAACCCCCCTCCCATCCCGCACAGGGGAACAGGAGTTCTTTCCTAAGAGAACCCGAACCAAAGCCACATTGCCTGGCCCAGCTGAGGAAGCTAAGGTGGAAGCTGGGCAGCAAAGGGCCAGCATTTTGCATCTCTGCCTCAGGTCCTCATGGCCCTGAAGGAGCCTCTGAGCCTGTCCCACAGAAAGGACAGTGACCCCCAGCACTGAGTAACAGCTCCCAACCTCCTGGGTGGCCCCCTCCCGCCCAGGCTGGCTGTGACCCCCCCTTCCCAGCTCTGCCTGATGGTGTGTGCCTGGAGACCCCGAGCAGGGTGCTGCTGCTTGGGCTGGGGCCACAGTGCTGGGGAAGTTGTGCCAGCGGGGAATGCCCTGGGACCAGATCTTGGAGATGCTGTTTGGTCTGTGCAGTGAGGTCAGGATTAGGTGGAGCTAGCGAAACACACGAGCACACACATCCTCATCCACATGTCCGTGTGTCTCACCCCTTTCCCATGCACATGTGGCACAGCCATTCCTGCTCAGGTTTCTCATTCATTGACCCCCGTTAGATGCAGAGCAGATTTGTACAAAAAAGCTCAACCTTGGGTTTAGAAGATGCAGGGCCGGGGATGCCACCTTCTCACTGAGCTGCTCCAGCATCAACTGCCCTCACTGGGGGCCTTCAGTCTTTGTTTCTGGCTTGCCTAACTCAAGTCTTGCTGTGGGACTCGGTGTGGACCTGTTCCCAAGCTGGGTGGCTGCAGAGCCATCCCAGTTCTCTCTCCATGTGGATGCATGCAGTCTGGGAGTGAGTCTCCCCTTCAGTGCCTCCACAAGGCTCCTGGCCTTGCCAGGCTGTGCCAGATCTTTACCTATGTACCTGGCTCACCTCTGAGCCTCTTCCATGCAGTGGGTGTGGGTGTCAGAGATGAAAAAACCACTGGTCTCAACGGAGCCAAATGTAGCCATGAGGTGGAGGCTTGACACCAATGGAAAATCCATCCGTGCAGCTATGGACTGCTCTGGATGAACTTCTGCTCTGTCTGGCACCAAGAGTGAGGCTGCCGTGTGCTGAGCCACCCAAGGATGCCCCTACCATCCTGGCAGTCCTGCTGATGTGAGTGTTGAGCTCTCCTCCAAATCACCCAGCCTGGATGGAAAGCAGAGCCTAGATTTGACTCCTCTGATCCACAGGAGCATCACTGCCTGGGAAGGCAGCACGGGGTCACCAGAGGGTGATGGAGCCAATATTGACACCAGCACTTCCAGGAGCTCAGCCTGAAGTCATGGAACCGAAGGCCACGTTTCTAGAAAGCTGCTGGGCAGGAGGAACAAGAGGTGATGAAATGGTCTCCAAAGGGGAGAGGAGGGAGCCCAGTTCCCTAAAACAAAGCTGTGGGAGCAGACTGCTGCAGAGGGACCTAACAAGGCCACATCACCCAGGTTTGTCCTGCACAGGGGTGGGCACAGCTCCAAGGGGCTGTGACCAGAGCACAGGGGTAGTCTGCTGGCCTGGAGTTCCCACTGCCCACAAAACTGCTGCTAGTAATTGAATAGAGAGGAGAATTAATTGTGAGCGGGCTCTGTCTGCCCTCCCCGCTCCTTGTTTGCCCCGGGGGTGCCTTGGCTCTGTGGGTAGAGAAGACAAGGTCATTCCCATGTAACACATCCCGGTGGGGTTTGGCCAAGTTCCTTCCCTTCGGGAGGGGGGCAGGTTAATGGTGAGTGGTGGGATCGCCCCAGGCTGCTCTGTGCTGCTCAGCCATGGAGGAGCTGCTGTTGCCTCTGAAACGCCCCATTAATGCTGCGGTCCCTTTGTGAAGGATCAGCAGGCAGGGCTGGGGGTGCTGGGCCAAGGGGCTGGGAAGGGTGAGGATGGAATGGGTTAGCATCCCTCTGGCTCTGTTGGAAAGCCTCCACGTGTTTATTTTGGTGGGGGCAAAACCTGCCTTGTGGCCAAGCATCCTCCAGGCATGGCTGTAAAGTGCTACAGGATCCTGGTACTCATGTGCCTCCATCATATGGTGTTGGAGGCGAGGGAGATGCTTGGGTGCAGGACAGTGCTACCCGCGCTCCGGTGTCCTCTTCTTTGTGCTAACCCCCGGCCCCACTGCCTACACTGCCTGTTCCCTTTCAAAGGCAACTGCGCTGCAGTCTCCCAGAGCCTTGTGTGCCTGCAGAGGCAGATGTCCTCGCCCTCCAGCAGGCTCAGTGTTGCAGTGTGTGCCGTTGCAGGTGCTGCTCTCCTCCATCACTCGGGATTAGCGCTGTGGTCCTGCCTATGTCCCTGGCCTGGCAGGAGCAGGAACTGTGCCTGCCGGTCCTTCTCTGCGGGTGGCAGCAATGTCCTGGTTGCTCCTCCGACTGATCGTTTCCTCTAGTAAAAAGATGTTCAAGCCAAATCTCCTGTGGGTGTTTTTCTGGCTCCTCCTCACCACAAATCCTTCCAGCCTCCTCTTGTGATGTGGTCCCACTTTGCTCTTGTCTCCACTCACCCACTTTGGACGGGTTGCCCCCAAAGCTAGGGTTTGTATTGCTTTCCTTGGCTTTGCTTTTCTGAAATTGATGCCAGCAGGGAGTTTTAAGCTGATGCTCAGGGAAGAGCTGCTGACAGCTACACCTTGCTGGCTTTGACCTCTCACAGAGAGCAAGGGCTTGCACTGCCCTACAGGAGGAGAGAACTGTCTGTGGACCACTTCTGATTTGGGCCGGGCCAGACAGGGATGATGCCCTAGAAGAAGCAGGCTGGAAGCTGGAGTTGGGGCCTGTCTGTGTCCTGCAGATGTGCAAACAGACATCCTGGGAGAGAGCAGGGATGGTGCTGTGGTGGTCCTGGGTGTGGGATGTAGTGCTGAGGGTCACAAGGAGAATAAGGAGAAGCCCCCATAGCAGCCCCTGTTCTCTCTTCAGTCTCTGCTACCCAGTGACACAGGCAGCCTCCTTCAAGGTCTCACAATCTCTCTCCTGCTGTCTCCTCCATCCCCTCAAATCCTCTCCCAGTCTGCTCACTGCCACACTGCAGTTTAGGCTGCTCAGGAGCTGCTCCTATGGTTCTCAGCTGCCAGCAGGCTTTATGTGGGTGCAAGGGGGAAATGGAGGTAGGGAAGGTTTGAGAGGAAGCCTGTACCCCCACCAGCCTGAGACAGACATCTGCATGTCCTGGTCCCTCTCTTAGCTCCTGCTTCTTGGTATTGCAGCCCTGTGGCACTCTCGGCTTTATGGAAAAAGGGGCGAGAGGGCTGAAGTTCACATCTCTGGTGTTTGGTGCTTCATCTGCAGCATTTAACACCCCTGAAAGATGAGCCGGCACGAGCTATTCTCTGAGGGTAACACACTCCTGTGCCAGCCCAGCCTATCTGCCGAAGAAGGTAATGGAGCAGTGCAGCACCAGGGTGGCATCTGATGGGACCATGCTGGTAGACTCCTCCAGGGATCACAGCCTGGAGCTCTGGGGACACAGCAGGTCCCCAGGTCTTTCTGCCAGGAGGAGATTTTTCCCACCAGCTCCATTGCTGCTGGTCTCAGGAGTGCAGGGCTGGGGTTTCCCTACTCTGCAGGAGAGACAGACAGGCCATCTAGCCTCAGCGCCTGCGGATGGGGGGGACCATCACCCCATGGGCTTAGCTCCAATAGCCTGCAAAGGAGCTGAGAGTCAAGCTGACATCCCTTGTACTACTGCCTTGCACAGGAGAGAGGCTTTCCCCAAAAGGTTTGTTTTTTACTTAAAAAACAAAATGAGGAGAGGGGAGGGGGAGGTTGTCATTTTGGATGCAAACATGGGTACCTCCATAGTGGGTTGGGAAGCACTGATGGAAGAAGGCAAATGCCTCTGTACACCAGACATCCCTGCAAGGGAGCCAAGGCAGGAGCAGAGGTGGGATGAGCCCAGCAGCCGTGATGCTGCCATCACCAACCTGCTTGTGTCTCTCCCTTGCCCGAAGGTGGAGTAGGATGGGAGCTGTGGAGCCTTTGCCTGTGGGCCGAGGAAGGCTGGCAGGAGCATCATCTGTCATCCGCTGTCAGGAGAAGTGTGGCCGTCCCTGGGTGATCCCGCAGCAGCTTGATTACAGCCATGACTGGCACTTGAGCCTGTTTGCTGAGGGCAGGGGGCACGCGGGGCTGTCAGCTCGCTGCTGCCTCTGACCCCATACAGGGCACCATAAATCTCCCTGTTTAAGGCAGCCTGGGCTGTTCTGGACACGGTGGTGTTGAACACAGTGCATAGCGTACAGGGTAATACACAGCCCAACACCGTGCCCACCAGGGGTAAAGCAGGGGTTGCTACTGGTGAGAAAGAGCAGCATTTGGAGAATAGTACCTAAATACCTTTGTTTTTTCTACATAAAAACGCAAGGATTGTCTGAATTTAGAGCATTTAGTGCTGCCTGCTCTGGTTTTGCCTGGTTTTCCTTAGGCAACATTGAGAGGTTGATATGGGGACCCACCTCACTCATTCTGCAGCACATCAGCTGTTCCCACAGCCTGACACAGAGGGTTCTCCTCCTGAGCATGTGCTGGACTGATGAGCTGACTATGTGCTTCCCATGGAAACCCGCTCCTGCTTCAGCTGAGCACCTTCAGTACCTATTCCCTCTGTTTCTGTGGTGCTCCCAAAGGCTTGGCCCAAGTCTTCTTCCAACATGCAGGAAAATCCCTCAGAAACATCCTTCCAGCCATTTGTACTAAGAGAAAGGGAAGGGAAATACACAAGGGACAGATTTCGTTGGAGATTTTGGCCAGAACAAGGCAGTTACTTGCCCCGTGCTGTGCTAACTCTGAGGATACTGATGCAGGGGCTATCCTAGGGATGGGGCAGTGCCCAGGCTCCACTGCCTGCAGCACCCCCTGACAGTGACGATGCTGTGCAAGATCAGGTGAGACCCTCAGCATCCCTGAGAGATCCATCCCAGGAGGTGACTGTAGGCAGTGTTTTGGGGTGAAACGCAGTGGGCAGAGGCGCAGGGCACGTGTCTGGGGCTGCCGGGTGCCGGAGTAAGGAGGGAAATGTAAGCTGTATGTTAGTGTGTGTGTGAGAGAGAGAAACGTCCTGTAACTGCAGCTGGCATGTGCCTATGTGTGCTAGGTGAGGGGAGTATATTTTGGGGATAAGGGAAAGCGAAGAGGAGCATGTGTGTCTGTGCTGGAGGGTGCAAAGCGCCGCATGTGTATTGGGGGTCTGTGTGTGTGAAGGGTGTGAATGTGATGAAGAGTGCTGAATGGAAAAGGCTGTATGTGCGTGCAGGGAAGGTCTGCACGGCTGTGTGTGTGAGGGCTGCGTGCATGCATGCGTGTGCAGGAGGGCTGCACAGGCGTGTGCAGGGCTGTGTGCGTGTGCGGCGGTGCAGCCCGCCGCTCTGTCACTCAGGCCGGCTGACAGGAGCTGCCTCTCCAGCGGCGGCAGATAGCGCTGATTGCTGATTCGAGGAAACAAAATAGCAATTGTAATTATGGGCTCTGATAAGATAAAGGAGGGCGCGGGGAGCGCGGGGACCGGCAGCGGGGCACGGCCGGCAAATTAGCAGCTGTCACTCAGAGCCGAGCAGGCGGCGCCGGCCCCGGCCAGGTACCGGCCCCGGGGGCCGCCCGCCGCAACCCCGCTGCAGCCCCCGCCCCGGTGCGCAACAGGTGGCGGGGCCGGGAGCGCCGGGGCTCGCCGGAACAATGCAGCCCTCGGCGGCCCTGCCCGGGCTGCGGGGCTGAGCCCCGTCCCGCCGCTGCTGCCGCCCGGCCCCATGGCCCCGCACCGCCGGCCCTAAGGGCTCCCGCCCGCCTCACCAGGTAAGCGCCCGGCGGGGATGCGCGGGGGGGGTCCCGCTGCCCGTTCCCCGCCCCGGCTGCGGTATTTGCTCAGCCTCGCTCCCCCTCGAAACTCCTCCATCCCCCCGGTAATCCTTTTAACGTCTGGCACGTCCCGGGAGGGCTCACCCGCTCGGTCCCAATCCACAACGCGCCCGCGGGGCAGCGAACCCACAGCGGGGGAACCGCGGTCCCGCCGCCCCTTTCTTCCCTTTCCTCCCAGCCCTTAAACCTCGTTTTACGGATGGAGAAACTGAGGCACGGGGCGGGGAGGGCGTCCCGTCGGCGGCTGGCCGCGGAGCCCGGCCCTTAGTGCCGGCCCCGAGCCCTGCGACACCTGGCCCGCAGCCCCTCCGCTCGGCAGGTACCGCCGGGCTGGGGCGGGGAGCGGGGCCGGCGGTCCGGACGGGCTTCCCCCTACGGTAGCGGCGGCCGTCCCCCGGCCGCGCCCGCCCCGTCGTCGGGGCAGCGGGCCGGCCTCGCCGGCTCCCGGGACGGCAGCGGGGCCGCGGAGCGGGGCGGGGGGCACCCCGCGGCGGGGGCTGCCGGCCGTGCGCCCCGGGGGCTGGGAGGGCGGGAGGGCTGGCGGGGCCTTACCCCTCTGTAGCAGCTTGTGCCCTCCTTTCCTCGGGGCGAGGACTCGCCGCAGGGCGAGAGGAGCCGAGGCAGAGCCGCGCCGCGCCCCCCGGGCGCTCCCCGCCGCCGCAGAGCCCCGGACTCCCGGCCCCGCACAGGAGCCGCGATGGACCCCTGCTCTTCGCTCTTCAGCTACGTGTGAGTACCGGCAGCTCCGGCCCTCCCGCCCCGGGCCCGCAGCCAACCCCCGGCTCCGGTTCACACCTCTCTACTGCTTTCTCTCTTCCCCCTCCCAGGTTAATGCACTTGTTCGTCCTCTGCCTGCAAGCCCAGGTAAGTGCCCGCCGGGCAGCCCAGCTTTGTTCGCCCACCGGGGATGGAGGGTGCCCCGCCGCTGCCGCCGAGCGCCCCGGGCTCGGCAGGGAGGGATGGAGGGAGGGAAGGAGGAGGAACGGTTGAAAACCCTGGAAACAAAAGTGGCCCGGCTCTAAAAAGCCGAGGCCGAGGAAGGAACCCTCGAGACACAAAATAAGGTGCGGAGACTCGGGCTGCTAGGCAGGGAGCACCCGGGGGTTCAAGGAATTCTGCAGGGTTATTTTTAAGCAGATTTAGGTCTCGTCCGCTCCAGCTCCAAATGGCACCGCGGATGCCCCCGTTCCTCTTGTCTGTTGTGGCATTTTTCTCCTGCACTGCTTCATCCCAAAAGCAAAGAGTAGTTAAACAGGGGAAAAGAAACCGCACCGAAACCTCACTAAAAGGCTCAAGTTCTGATCCAGCTTAAAATTGTCAGACCTCAGTATCGCTGGTTTGTATCGCCAGAGACACAAGTGTCATGAATAGATTAAACAGCCCGGGCAGAGTCTGTACGACATCCGCGTACCAGTCGCTGGGACCCGTCGCTGGGAGCAGTGCGCCTTCAAACCGGGGTGAATTCTCCCCTTCCCCCGAGATCACAGGTGCAGAAGCTTTGTTTAAGATGCCCTTTAAGCTGCTGCTTCTTATTTTCCTGGAAGCTTGGGGGAAAAAAATTACCAAGTTTCCAGCCGAAAAGCAAAGGGAATGAAGCGCTGGGAGTGTGCAGTTGTATAAAAACATAGCTGTAATATTTTGGAGTATGAGATGGAGACCAAATAGCAGCATGGCTAATGACCTCTCCTCCACATGGTACCCTCATCAGAGCCGGGGAGAGAATCCTGCTGCATTATCCAAAACCCGTCTATAAGAAACACACATGCACAGGCAGAAGCGGGGGCAGAGAGATGACATTGTCAAGGGGAGATATCTCTATAAAGCCAGCTTTGGGAGAGCAGTGGCTTTTGCTTTTATTGGGTTTTTCTGTTGTTGTTTAAGACGGGAGGAAACCTTCCCATTTGACGTGGGGGTGGCAGGGGGTAGTCCCAGCCTTCTGATGTTGAAAGGAGCGATCTCCTAACATTTGCTCAGAATACATCTTTATAAATGTCAGGGAACAGCGAAACTTTCCAGACTTAAAAGAGGGATTTGGGACGAGGAGGGGAAAAAGACTTCTGTGCTAGCTCGTGAGCTGGAGCTGAGGGGGGAGCAGGTTTGGCTGCTCATGAAAAGCATTTAAAGCCCAGGAGCAGCAGTGTCGGGTCTGGAGGGGTTGGGCTCAGGGCTAATGGGTTTGGTGTGCCAGGGCTGGGGATAACCCCACTGCTGGCACCAAGCAGCTGACTGTGGATAGGGCATGTGTTTGCATGGGTAGCATGTTGGTATCCTTGGGTTATTATGCCACAAAATACCTGGGCAGGGGCATGGTTTTCTTGTAATTGTTATACCTTGTAGCTCTGCCTTCTCTGTATATAAGGAGCTTAATAACTGGGGTGTTTGGGAACAAATAAAGAGCCTGGGACCCAGAGGAAAGACAGCTTTTGAAACTGATGGGGCAGAGGCTGGGGTATATATAAGGGGCAGCTGAGCAGCGGTACACTCCTGCAGAGGCAAGATGTGTGGAATGAACATGCCAGCCCCTTGAGGATGGCAGCCCAGTGCCACCCTGCATGCCCCCTCTGGATCCCTTCCAGCTCCAAGCTTTGATGCCCATCTTGGGTACCCCAGTGCCAGCTGGCACCCACTGAGCCCTGGGGTCACCAAGCTCTGCCATGCTTCCAAGTCACTTTCATCCTACTCCTTAAGGCATGTCTGTAGCAGGTACAGCTCTGTAAAGGTCTCAGGTTGCTGTGTCCAGAGCTTAATGCTCCTTCTCCCTTGGGAGGCTTTGCTGGTGCAGGTAGCACTGTGGTCCCGGCTCCGTGCCTCCCTGCAAAGCCCGGCTGGAGGCCGGTGATCTCGGCTCAGCCCATTCGCCCCTCTGAGGAGTAGAGATTATAATGGTGTGTCGTATATTTTTTAATTTCCTAAAGGTAACTGTTCAGTCCCCACCTAATTTTACACAGCATGTGAGGGAGCAGAGCCTGGTGACGGACCAGCTCAGCCGGCGGCTCGTCCGTACCTACCAGCTGTACAGCCGGACCAGCGGGAAACATGTGCAGATCTTGGACAACAAGAAAATCAATGCGATGGCAGAGGATGGGGATGTGCACGGTAAGGACGCGCGATGGGGGCGGGCAGGGGGGGAGCTGGGGAGGTGTTCACAGCCCAGCGTGGCGATGGATGATTTCCGTCCTGTTTGTAGCCAGAAATCATTAAAATCGTTCGGCTTGTGGGGGCTTGTAAAGGGAGAACATAGGGGTCAGCGATCAGCGGCTCTGTAATTCAAGGTGAGGGCAGGTTCTCTGTGCTGAAGGAAGGGACCGGTGTCTGCAGGATGGGCTCTGCTCCTTTCTTTTTCATTCTTGGTTTGCACCTGACTCAGAGGGCTCGGGGCTGTGGTGTGATGAGCAGGATTGGATATTTCAGTCCAGCTCATTGCAAGGCTGGGAATCTCTGAGACTTCCTTTTGGAAAAGAAATAGAAAGGAAAGTTGAAAAAGAAAAGGCAGGGGGGAAGGGTTTGCAGTTGCTTTGGAAGCCTTCCCAAAACTAAAATTGTTTAAAGTGGCATCATTTTCCCAATGTGTCCCCTCCATCTTTCCGTTCTCAAAACAAATGCCAAGCAAAGGGTCATTGAAGCAGTTGGCTGTGGGTAATGATGCTGTGGAGACAAAGCAGAGGGACTCTGCAAGCACAAAAGCCTGCGTTATGCCATGGCCCTGGCACCCTCTCCCCAAAACCTCCACTAGTCCCAGGGCAGGGGGACCGATCCTCTGCTGGGGACACTTGAAGCCCAAATACTTTAGTAGCATGTGCTAATGACACATTGGGATGGTCAAATGCTGCACTGGGGTCAGCGGGGCCAGAGAGCTGCTGGGCAGGCTGTGGGAGGCCTGATCCTGCACCTGGATCAGCGCGCTATGTAGCGCTTGTGTGTGTCCTATGTAGGAATCATGACTGCTTTTCTTTGGTATTAGCTGCAATTTCTCTTTCTTGCTTGGGGAGGTCAGTAGAAACACTTTTCTTCCTTCCCCTTCTGTTTTTTGTGGGTGTTTTCTTTTGCTTTGCTAAAAATTTCACAGTGGATGCGAGCAGTACAAGCGCAGGGTCTGCATGGTATTCCATACATTCAGCATTAATCTTCCAAATTAATTATTCCCACCCTAGAGCGGCTCTGGCTTGAAAGGGCATTAGCTAATTTCCCAAGCAAAAAAAAATCCCATCTTGTTTTAGATCTATAATGCTTGGATTTTAAAAAGCAGTTAGTGCATATTTAAGTAACGACCAGGTTTAAATAAGGCCAGGAGGAGGGGACTGGTGGTGGCTTGAAAAACTCTATTAAAACGTAATAAAGAAAGGTTAAGCATTTGAAGAGCTAAGGAGGAAAATGAAGACTGATCTAAACCAGAAAGAGAACAAGCAGTTTTTCAGATGTAAAGTTTTAAAAGAGTTGCAAGTCTGTAAATGTTAAAATAGAGGTTCAGGATTGTTCTATATGAATCTCTAGGGAGGCCCCCATGTCTGGAAGAACTATTAAAACGCTTCTTACTTTCACCTTTTTTAACATTTCCTGAATACTTTCTCCTCTTCACAGTCCAGTTGGGGGATCAAGTGTGTCTCGCTGCATTTTTTCAGTATTTACGTAGCCACTTTCCCTTCAAAGTTTGAGCATGAAACATAATTTTACTGGGATAAATCTGTCACTTAAGGGAAAGAATAGAATTGAAAATGTTCAGCTCCCTGCCCCCCCCCCCCCCAAAAAAAAGGAATATAATAATAAGAAAACTGCCCCAAAATGTTACTTAGAAATGTGCTTCTGCAGCAGAACCCCCTCCCTGAGCCCTTCCTTTTGCTTTATTGACTTTGTCCCTCAATTAAACCTTTTATCTCATTTAGAGGAGTGGATTCGTTATTTCACAACAC
>JBCJKH010049241.1:4030-17227 GCA_039877255.1 Loriculus beryllinus
CAGTTTCTGTGTGGGGAAATGGTTTGAACCCCAACTCTCCAACACACCCTCAAACCATGAATATTCCCCTGATCACTCAGAAGAGGCATGAAAGATGCAGTCTCCCAGATGCACATGCAGCTTCCACTGTGAATTATAAACACCAAAGATTTGCCACAAAACTGTTCAGAGCACTCCTGAAAAACTTTCCATACTTTTGAACATTTATAAGAAGTTGATTTAGCAGAGCTCTTACAAGTCTCAAATCAGAATGTCCACGATTTTAAAGATAAATGGAGAATGATCAAACAATTTATGAAAGAAAATGAACAAACTGGTTTAGTGTTGGTGCTAAA
Source organism: Loriculus beryllinus (assembly GCA_039877255.1). Lineage (NCBI taxonomy): Eukaryota > Metazoa > Chordata > Aves > Psittaciformes > Psittacidae > Loriculus > Loriculus beryllinus. The sequence continues at coordinate 4,366 of JBCJKH010049241.1, forward strand.
AGCTTTAGTTTCAAAAATAGGAGCAGCATTTTTGTTGAGCTCTCATTTCTGCAAACCAAGATGAAAAGTTTTCAATATAAAGACCTAGATTCTGAATGAATTTATCGAGCAGTTTGCAACAAAAGAAACATTGTCATTATTTGTGACTATTTCCTGAGGGCCCTAAGGTGAAACTGGTCCCAGGAATTTTTTGTGATAGAACTTTTCTTCAGTAGCATGTCCTGGGCTGGTGTGTTCTGTACAGCTTTTGTGTCTGTAAGTAAATTAGTAAGTTTTCCTGTGCTAAACAGAGAAATGAATATGGGGAGGAGAAGGTCATGGAGCTGTGGAGGGGTCTTTGAAAACTAAGCTGTAGAGGATGTAAGGCCATTTCTCTCATCAAAGGTCTCATGGAAAGTTTAAGCAAATTATCACCGCTCACAGAAGAACAAAATGAAACTAAGAGAAGCTGAAGTGGGGCTGCCTCTGCGGCTGTGTTCCTTGCAGAAACTGCTTCCTCACACCACCCACAAATTTCCTAATATTAGAAGAAGGCTGGAAATGAAGATAGTACAACATCAGGCAAGTAGAAGTTCATACAGAAGCTTTTTCTGTTCCACTGTCTCTGAGAAGAGCTTTCTTTAATTGCATTATGGTAAACCCAGCAACAGGTCTTTCCTTTATATTGTTTTGACAAGAGAAGGGAAGAGGCACAAAGGCTCTATTTATATTAGTGAATTAACCAGCAATGGGAGTGCTCTGAGGCTATTAATGCCTGCCCAGTCCTCAGCATGACTTTGGCCTGGGCTAAACAGCACTTTCTGAAACACCTCCTGTGCCTGGCTTTGGCATTAGCGCTATATCAGTGCTAACAGAAGCCATGAGGTCATTCCTGCACCTTTGTGTTCTTCAGAACGTGGCCCAAAATGATAGAATTTTTTTCTCTGCTTTTGGTTCTCTGCCTGTCTTTTTTGATTGTGATCACTGTCATCAATTCTATTAAAAAGCTAATATCTCCATAAGCATTCCACAGATGCCAGAAAGAAATGAGTAATAAATATCAGCCACTAGGGTATAATTCTGGCAGATGTTTTATGCTGTGTTTGCTGCAAGTCTGATGGATAACTAGCCACAAGGTTATTCATAAGTCCCATTTAATGAGTGCATTTCAACGTTTCTCAGGACATTGCTTTCTGCTGCATTATCATCATTATTTCTTTAAAAATCAATTTAATTCCATTTTCCTCTCTATTTACTTCTTTCTCTAAATGGAAGTATTCCAGCTCTATTTAAAGCTCCAGAACAGAGGTCAATTTATTTGCCAAGTCCTCAGACACACTTGGATTAGATGCTTTGCAGCATCAGTGGGGAAGCAAGTGTAGCAGCCAGCGGTAGGCTCTGCAGGTGGGCTCTCAACAGGAGAAACTGAGCACTGAGCATCTGGTGGGGATGGAACCACCTCATTTCACCAAGCTCAAGTATGTCTGAGCACTCGCTTATTCACTGATTTCATTTGATCTCTGGGTATACTTCAGATTACATCAGGAGGTCCGGGGATGCCTGTGGAACACGAATTAACAAATATTTAGTCAATTTTTTGCCCTCAACCAATAGGACTGTGAATAATAAGGTGTTATTAAACACAAACTCTGCAAATATTCGAACTAGTGAAATACGCCTTTACAGGAATTTACATATTGTTCTCTCAGGCCACCAAAATTACATTACAAAATTATGTTGTCAAAGGCTCCCCAGATTCACACAAACAAAAACTCTCTGGCTTTGAACAGGACTAAACAGCTTTACAATCTGTCTTACTCAGCAAGTAAATGTAATTCTGAAAGTAAAATAAGACAGGCTGACCAAAATCATATCCAGATTAATTCTCCTTCAGGGATGCAACAGCATCAGTTGAAACCAGTGTGCTGAAGACAAAATAAGCTAGTTATTTCTGTGGGTAAAGACCATCTCACCATCTCCAGTATCATCAGGCAGGGTGGGCACCAGTATTGTAGTTGTGAGGCTTCACTGTCTCTGCCAAGTGATCTCACCTAATACCAGTTTCTCCCATGAGCTGTGACAACTGCAGCTCTGTTTCTTTCACAGAAAAGTGGTTCCTTGTCCTAGAGGCCACGATGCTACTACTGTTCTCAGGTATTGCTATGGAGGTGAGTATTGTCCAAGCCAAGTAAAAACCAGTACCTGAAGAGTTACAGTAACATGCTACACTCATTACCAGACACCAAAATGTCAATTACCAGAATTTTTGATGCTTTTAATTGGAAATCTCATAATCATAGAATCATATAATGGTTTGGGTGGAAGGGACTGTAAAGATGATACAGCTCCACCCACCCTGCCACTGGCAGGGACACCTTTCACTAGACCAGGTTGCTCAAAACCCCATCCAACCTGAGCACTGCCAGGGATGAGGCATCCACAACTTCTCTGGGCAACCGGTGCCAGTGTCTCACCACCCTCACAGTAAAGAGTAGTTAATCCACTTTTTTTAACACATTCCTATAGGAGTTAATCCACTTTTTTTAACACAGGAGTTAATCCACTTTTTTTACACATCCCTATAGGGATGCTGGGGAGGGACTCTTTGTTAGGGACTGTAGTCATAGGACAAGTGGTAACAGATTAAAACTTAAACAGGGGAGGTTTAGATTGGATATGAGGAAGAAATTCTTTACTGTTAGGGTGGTGAGGCACTGGAATGGGTTGCCTGAGGAGGTTGTGAGTGCTCCATCCCTGGCAGTGTTCAAGGCCAGGTTCGACAAAGCCTTGGGTGGCATGGTTTAGTGTGAGGTGTTCCTGCTTATGGCAGGGGGTTGGAACTAGATGATCTTAAGGTCCTTTCCAACCCTAACTATTCTATGATTCTATGAAACCTGAAGAAAGGTGAATATGCTCTGTACAGTGGTGGTCGTATGGTGCTAGAAACCTGGTAGCAGTCATCAGTTTCCTCCCTTCCAGGGCACATTGTCAAAGAGGAATTCAGCATATGATCCCATGGGCAAACATCATGATCCCAAAGCCCTATCATTCAATCTAGATGCAGTTTAAAAGGCTAATATTAAGATATGTGAACTCATAGATTCCTACATCCCTGTAACAGAGAAGATACATGATCCTAAGACTAGGATGGCAGCCCCTGCAAGTCTGAGTAGTGAAGGCCATCCTTGCTATATGACAAAGACTTACTCTAGTACCTTGGTGCAACACTGGGCAACGAGTTCCTGAGAAAGTGATATTCAGAGCGTCAACACATGTCCTGCATTTAATACTTAAAATTAATCTTGGATATGAACAAATGACATGGTTTGTTTGGAGGAGTATCTACCTGAAGTGTGTTTATGTGCCTGTTTGAATCCTGTTCTACCTATATAAATCTATACTTTAAAATGTGCTTTGCTTTAAATCTTGACCCAAATTTTCAGGCTCCAGAACCAAGAGTCTCCTTTCATCCGAGACTTAGTACAACAGGTTGCACAAATTCATACCTGCTTAGAAACACACTAAAATCAAAGTCATCACATAAACCAAGGTTAAAAAGACAGCAGTCTGTCTGGCAGGTGAAAGGCTGCTGCTTTATTTACTAAGCCTTATAATCTTTTGACTTGCAGTTCACTGCCAAAGAAGATTAGGAACTACAGCCCATAACAAGTGTTAGAAGTCTATATTTGGTATCACATTGAACTCCTCTAAGAAAGGTTGAAAAATATCTCCAAGTATAAAAGGTTTCCAGTGAGTTGATAGACAAGGAACAGAGCTGCATTTTGGAAGATGTCAAAAAACAAGTTGCTCATTTAGCATTATCATATAGACCCTTTTCTAGCTCTTTCGCATCACGGTTCAAAGCTCAGTGCCATGTCTAACTGTATGAACTGAATTGAAGCCAGAAGGTGCTGCACAGATGATTTAAAAGCAGATTTGGATTTTCAAAATTTGGTAATGGGACACTTTCAAGAATCTATTTTTATTAATTCATTAATAATTAACTTGATTAGTATATGTGCATGGGGTCTCACTGACTGTCATCAGGAGGTGGCCTAGGTGTCCTGCTGACTGCATGCAAGTCAGAGTGATAAAAATATTCTTGTGTAAGAAAAGCTGGAAAAGGCTAGATGTTTGCAAACCATCTATTACACTTTTGGTAATATTAAAGTGACAGCAGAAGTCCATTGAAACCCCAAAAGATCATTCCTATAACTGGATTATTGGCATGGGGCCAGTATTTTGGAGTGGGCAATGGCAGACTGAGGTACAGAGAAAAGTGAATCACTGGCGGAGAGAGCTGAGTCAACATCACCTGTAAACCAGCCCACTTATAGGTTGACACATTGGCAGGGACAAATCACAGCTCTTTTTTAATATTATTTTAAAAGCATGAACATGGTGGTCTTTCTATTACCATGTCTAACTGAAAGGCCGACCATCTTCTACCACGTGCAAAGGATGCTCCCCTACAGAAAGCTGTAGTTGCATGTACCTTCATGCACTCATACAGTGTGCTCTGTGGGCTAGAAAAGAAACCGAGGAATAGATTAGGAAAGGACTGTAGCAAATATTACAGGTAGTTGGGCAATATAAGGTGTTAGCTCTTAAAAAACTGTATTTTCCTCTCCTGCTTACATTTTTTCTGCAAATGTCCAAGAAAATAAGTTATAACTGAAATAATTACAAAAATTTTAAAATTAAAAATTACTTAGGATTATTGTCAAACTGAAAAACTCAAGCCAACTACTCACATGTGCTTGAAGCACAATCATCTACAATGATGATGAGGAATAAATCCAGTTTAACTCAAAGATCTTAAATATTCAGATATTGCTTTTCTAACACAGGTTTCACAGGGAGTTTTGGATTTGCAGTATAAAATTCTCTAAAATGTTGATAAATAATTAAAACACACAAAAACAAATTGCAAGCTGTACCATGGTGACTTATAAAGGGACAGTTAATTTGGAAAAATTAGTTGCATCAACAATTGCTCCCTAAGATTGCAGGAGAATCAAATAGATCACAAATTCATAACAATGCAACTTCCCGTCTTGATGCCACTAGAATATTGGTTTTAACAGCAGAGAACCCAGAACAAGTATCTGCTGCATGCACACACACAAAAAAGAACGCTCTCTAATTGCATGTATATAGGAATTCCTGCTTTGTGTCACTTTGGTTGAAGACTTATTTGTTCTTTTATTTGCAAGTATAAGACAAGGGAATATTTGCCATTTTAATCAAGAGTAAGAGAAATTTATTTCCCTCATTTCGTTGTCCTATTCTCTGCTCAATTTTGAGTGAAGTAAAAACCATGGCTATGAAACTGAGGTAAAGGTTGGGAGGTGAGCTGAAGCCAGGCTGCCAGGCAGTGCCATCTAGAGGTAAACCATCAGGACAGTGTCTCCTGCATTACTCAAGCTAAGGAAATCAGACCTGTAGTTGCTGTAGGGTGAAATTCATCATGGCTCATATCCCCTAATGCTGATCTGTTTTTCCAGTTCTGTAAGATGGTCTAAAAAGACCAAAAATACCACTTAGGTCCGTACAGTATCATATGTGTGACAACACCTCCATGATGTCCTACAAATATCTCTGGACTACTTTAGCAGGATCATTAATAACAGTGCTGCTGTATGTTCTAAATTCTTTGCTTTTCTCCTGTTAATTCTGTCTCTGTAATAAAACAATAAAATAAGAGATCTAGTAGGGCGTTCAGAAGCTAAGTGATGGCAAACATCCCAATCACCAGACATCCAGAGAATCACAGAGGTTCTCTGTTATGTACCTGACTGCCTCAAATATGGGATCACTGTTTGAGGTAGCATCCCACTATGTTATAGGGTCAAATAATGGTCTTTCTAGTCATTTGGTCATGGCTGCAAGCAGGAGCCCAACACTCAGAAGAGGCTAATGGGGAGGCTGCAGTGCGTTTAGATGCTCCATTACCTCTTTTGGAAAGAATGTTCTTTGGCAATACCCAAATCCAAGCAGCTTTGCTCAGATGTGATGTGGAGGAAGATGGTAAAATATTAATGCTTCACAATGTGAAGCCTCTTTGGACAGCTGGATGAATGCTGTCGTGTGTGCTGGGAGAACAAAAGTTATTGCAGTAATCAAGACTTGGTGCAGTTACCTACTCTTTCTTAATTTGCAACATAAATAACATGAAAGCTGCAAAGATGCTGACATGTTTAATACAAAAAATAACTTTTCTTATGGTCTACTCCAGCAGAGTTATACAAGCCATAGCCAAAATAACGGCACTTTCACTTGAGAAAGTATGTCAAGATGCAGAAAAGATCAATGCCCAAGGGAGTCTTTGATCTTGACACAATATAGAGGTTAGAGAAGGAAAAGGTTGTAAACTCCTCCTTGTAACAATGAACTGAGGTAAGAAAAGATCAAGTAACTAACCCAAGATTATATAGGAAAGCCTGTGTCAAAGCCAGGAAACAAACTGAAATAAGAAAGCAAAACAGAATACATTCTCATAGTTTGAAGAATTCAGATCACAAACCAGGGGAGATCTTTTTTTAGGGAAAGTAAATTAAGTACTGAAGTAGCTGACTGAGGTGGCTCTTGGATTCTCTATCACATCGGAATGCATCACACTTATATGGGAAGTCTTTCATAGATTCTGTGACTCCACAGGAAGATACTGGCCAGCTGCAATTAATCACTCAGTGATATGCAAAGGCATGTAAGCATCCACCCTCTGTTACTCTGCACTTTGAGAAGGTCTCTGGCCTGTGCTGTGCAGGAGAACATGCCAATTTATCATGACTGATATATCTGACTTTAGCTTTTAGAAATCGTATGCCTGCCACAACATCTCTGGGTGCCTCTTCCCAGAACGTTGAACATGCTAAACATCAGTTTGTTACTAAGCAGCCTAATGATGGATGTGGTACTTTCTGCTGAAAAAACTCATCCAGTTCTTGCAGCAGACAGATGTGACCACAGCCACCCCTCACTTTATTTGTTGGGTCTGATGCTGCACTTTCCTACCACTACTCCAGCCGTCATGTGAATGTGAAGGTTGTCTGTAGTGCCATGTCAGAAGAAGAGACTGATAGGTTTTGCAAATCCCTGACTTGTACTGCTATAAAAAACGTTGCAGGAAAGCTACAGCACAGCTGTTTCCACCATGGCTCACCACCTTTTTTCCTTCCAAATCTTTGCTGACTGGAAGTCCAGTCTTGGCATGAGTTGTGGAAATCAGTGGACTGAGATACACATAAGCTACAGCTTGTGTGTTTTTGGTGGCTTTCACAATATAAAATTGTACTGAGTGATTGATTATAGATGTTAACTGTAATTCTATTATGCTTTTCAAATCAAAGTGAATGCTGAGCAGCATAACATTATTGAGTATACAATTATAGGTGGCGTGCTTTTTTCTGCTTCTCCCTTTAGTAATGAAAAGTATAGGGGAAAATCAATGAAAAACATAAAAAGGCCTGCTGGAGCTCAGAGAAAGCTGGTTCATGAAAGCACTCAGCCTTGGCTGCTGAAAGAGGTCAACTTTGGAATACATTGGGGGTTTTTTGGTGCCAGACTAAGGAAACTTCCCCAAGAGCAATCAAAAGAAGGAGCTAGAATTTGCATCCTCTTGTCTTGGGCAAGGGTTCCCTGGAAGGTCCATGAGGGCTGGTGGCCTGTATGAAGAGCACGTGCAGGGGATTGGCACAAGAGCTGTGACCCAGTACAGTCCCTCCTTGATGGCTCTTTAAAAGGTTGTGGTGAATTGCAGCAGCCTGAATCTTTAACTTTGAATCAGCACCATCCTCACTTCCGGGTGATTGCCTACACTTCTGAAATGCATGTGAAGAGGCTCACCCTCCTCTGCTAGAGGTAAAAAAAGTCAACAAGGGATGATAACAAAAAATCCCAATAACCACAAAAGATGTAAAACTTTTATTTAGGGAAAAGGTGATGGTGGCAGTTCTCTTGGCTAAATGGGCTTACTGAGGAGCCTGACACCTGTAGTGGGGAAAAAAGAGATAAAGTGAGGAAGAGAAAAAATGGTTACCTAAGAAAACATTTACAAGTGTGCTGCTGCAAGGCACCTGTCAGGAATATATCCCTTGTTTAGGGATATATGGCTATGTCGTCAGAGAAATAAAGCGTTGCAAAGCTGCTCCAGTTCTTCATTTAGAAGGAGAAAGTTTGACAGGGCTTTAACAATAACAATGCTCATAATGTAAAGAGCAAGACTGTGCCTGTAAGCTGTTGGTACCTGCTTCTCTGGGAAGGAATGAGGAGGAAAGACAGTAGGTGTTCCACCTGACTGTATTTTGTTATCAACAGTTGTTGATTAATTGGTGTTTGTGGGTTTACCCAAAGCTTAGATCAGCATCTCTCAGTAGCTTATTTCAAAGAGGCCCTTGTGAATGAATTTAAATAAGGAGATGTTTTTTTAGCTTAGTTTTGAATTTTCAGCATTTTGACTTGTATCATGCAGAAAAGATAATGTTAAGTTAGGTGTGTAGGACAAGTGTGCGTTTCAGGTTGGAGAATCTGTCGTACAATAATTGGAAAATGAAATAAAATCATTCTTACTGGTATTGAGTGCTGTCTTGGTAAGAAATTTATTTTTAATAGAAACTTAAGAGTTCTGAAGCTTTGACGTAGTTTAGCAAGCCTTAAAGCTCAGCTCTCTCACCATAGGGTTAATCTTCTAAGTTTAGGTCTGTCTCTTTCAGGAAATGAAAGAAAAGGTCAGAGCTGGATAATGAAAGTAATAAAGGCCTTAACACAATAGCAAAAATGGGATTAGAGCAAACAGTAGCAGCTTCAGACAAAAAGTCCTAGCAACCAAGTAGGCGTAGTGGAAAGGAGATCTTAATTTTTAAATCCTGCATTTCTAGCTATGGCTGACCTGTAGGACTCAGAAAGATCTCCTCCCTGCCCATCTTCCCTAAGCCATGTTCTGGCACCATGTAGAAACAAGTCTGGGTATATACTGAACTCCCAACATCATCCTTCGCAATCCGCATGGTTTGGAAATTCAGACAAAACTAAGTCAGGAGTGATGTATTTCGCCCCACAGGCAAGAAAAGCAGTAGAAGTGCTTTTTGGGGTTTTTGCCCTAGAAGACAGATCCAAAATTTATTCAGATAAGGTGTGCTTTAAATAGGCGATCAGGTACTCTACAAGACCACTCAGACTTCCTATTGCTCCACCCCATATCCTAACCTGTTCCTACCTGAACATCATGGTATCAGTGGTATTTTGTTGACTCTTAGAATATGTGTGATAGGAAAAGAGGTGGAAATAGGTTTTGGATTTTTTTTTCTTTTTTTTTTGTATTGTCAGGGTATGAACAAGTGAAATGTAAGCACTTCTTTCCCATCTCTGTTCCTTGGGCAGAGCTGTGGGTACAGTCTTTTACGTCTTTCTGTGATTTGGACAAGACAGAAACAGTAATACCTCAAGCTTTCTTCTTTTTCCTTTCTTTCTTAATCATATTCATCATTCCGCAGACCTTAGAGATGTACAATGAATGCTGACACTGACTTTGTAATGTACAAATTAACATTTCTCTGACATCCTATTAATCTGCAATGGTAATCAACTGGAGACTTCTGATCTAGTAAGGATTGAAAGATTAGCACAGGGTGGACAACCCTTTTAATTGATTAAAATGATAAACGGCAAAGGAGCGAGCCGCTTCCAAAATCCTACAGCTCAGTGGCCAGGGGAGTGCACACAATATATTTTCTAAATCCCTCAGCAGCTAAGCAGCTTTGACTAAAATCTGCCATACACATTACTTCTGACTTTGAGAATACAAGACTATGCAGGTCTTGAATTTGCAGATCAAGAGACATTATTATGTCTACAACACTTTTGTGTTCTCCTATAGGGAGAGCATCAGATAAAGTATGTGTATCAGGTTAAAAGATCAGGAAACTGCTGTAGGTTTGTATGTCAGAAAATCAGCTTCGTCTGTTCAGGTAGCAGAGAAAAAAAGGATGATTTATTAGTATCTCTGTGTTTAAAACACACAGGATCTAGGACAACCTTTTAAAACTAACTGCCAGGGAAAGTACATTCTCAGTAGCAGCAGTGAGAATTGCTCCTTTACATTTACAATTATCCCTTTCAAAATCATACAGTAGATTTTAGATACACAAAGGAAAAAGAATTCCAGCCTGGCTTTAAAACACATATATTTTCCTCCTGCTGAGCAGAAACATACGAAACCTCAGAATTAATGCAAACCTAGTGTGGTGCAGACACTTGTGAAAAAGTTGCTAATACATAACTTTAGCATAAAGCTATAGGTAGGAAAATTTAATTAGGGAAAAATTTATTAGTGAGCACCCTGGTGGTCAAGTAGTGAAAGAAAAAAATCTGATGGTGTATGCACAAAGATGACAGCAGCCATCAAAGATATTACAGTAAGAAGAAACCTGTTTTAGGACTGCGTGCCTCATTGACTGTTGCCATACTGTGTGTACCTTCAGGAGTTGTTGGCAATATGCAAGTAAATGTAAAATTTTATACCATAGTGAAGAGGGAAAAACGAAACCCTAGATTGACATATTTGGTGTTATTTTGTATTGTGGTGTGTGTGGTTGCTCCAGGAATACAAGATCCATTGCAAACTGAGTCACTGTGCTTATTTACTGACTTTGCTATTTGCTATCCTTCTGGTTCACTTAACACCAAGTTGTTTTTTTTCCCTGTGGAATTTAGAAGTGAGGTCAGTAGGAAGGACTCCTTGTGAGAAGTGCTACACGCACACTCCAAAGGGAGTCTGCAACTCAAAATGGGTGATTTTTACACAAAAGGTACATACAGAGAAGCATATGGGGAAAATGAGAGTATCTGACAGAGTACCAGGCAAAAATCTTTGTTGTCAAGGATTCTGTTTTCTTTGAAATACTCAACTCACATTAGAACTTAAAAGGGAAACGTGAAGGAGGAAAACTAAATGGATCTAAAGTACTTAAGGGTACTGTGAGAGAGATACCTATCAAGACCCACACCCTGCCACTCTTGAAAGTCAACTGTTGATGTGTGGCATGATCAAGAAATGTGTTTTCAAAGCATCAGACTAGGATGGTGACCATGAAGAGTGGTTGTAAGCTGTCTGGGGTTGTTTCTGTCAGTGTAGCTAGAGAAAAAGTTACTCAGTCACAGACACCAAAATGCTGGGGGAGAGTTGCAACCACATGAGCAAGCTGTGAAAGAGTCTGAGAGCTCTAGAGAGAGAACCTTGGATACAGTCTGAACAGGATGGTTAAATTAGGGCCAAGACAAATTTCCACTGATAGATGTGAGAAACAAGTAGGGTGAGCGATGGTGTCTGTAAGGATCTCACAAGGAAATCATAAAAATGATGGGGAACTTCAAAGGTTTCTCTTAGTTATGTTTGCTTTGACCAGACTTCTAGATATCTGGAGAGATAATTCAAAGACATAGGTGGAGTTTTTAATTGAGATATGTTAAAACCACTGGACCTATAAACTGTGTCAATGGAGAAAGCACCTAAGTTTGGATATCATCATAAAAATATGAAAAGGAAAGAGAAGAAAGACCAAAGTGTGGAGCCCTGTGGAGATATTTCTCTTTAAAGCCGCAGTGAAGGAATCCCAACCAGAGAGCAAATTTCTAAACAGGGCTACACGCATGTTCCCCCAAGAACTTTATTCCAGACTGTTCATGCCTTTAAGCAGCAATATTCATGCTGTTTGTGCAGCACAGCTAAGAACTGTGCACAGAGGCATTTTTGTGAATTGGATCTCATTCAATTTCATGCACTTTTGACTTGCTTTCAGTGCAATAAGTTCTTCAATCACCCGGGCTGGTATTCTCATTACTCTCTGCCTCTACTGATCATCTTGGCCATCACTTCTCCATGCTATGAATAATCTGGATAATAAACAGTCCGTGTGGGCTGCTATGTCTACTGATACTTTGAATAAACATCTTTACACTTTATATACAGATATGAGCTTACTTGCTTTCTGTACAGAACGCTACCCCATTCATACTATAACTTACATTTCAGACTTCATACATATGGTACAGAATGGGGTTTAGTTTCTCTCTTTTTTGGAGTAATGCTGAACTACAAGCTTTTCCTCATAAACCTTTTCTTCTCAAAAGAAGCAGTCAGGTTGCTGATAATGGTCTTAAGCAAAGCAAACCATGTGTTTCCTCCACTAATTAGATCAGTTGCCATTTATCACAGCATTATTAATTCTTCAGATTATTTAGCAATTATTTTATCCAATTGTTTTTTAATATATTTCAGGTATTCATGGGATGCTCTATCAAATGGGTAATTAAAATCTACCTATTTCATCTCTCATCTTTGTATAACCTACTAATTTTTTAAGTCTTAGAGCACCAGCTGTTCAATATATGATTATGCTGTTTGCTGTTTATAATCCTATCATACTTACACATTCAGATTGATTTATCTTTATAATTATTTTACAGATGACATTCAAACTTCATTTTAGCAGTATATGGCTTAAGCAAACCTTTAATACTTCATAATTTGTCAAACAGCTGTCTTGATATATCAGCATTCAGATTGCTATCAATTTTATCTTATTTTCCAGTAAACCTCTATAATGCACAAAATGTTCCCATGTATTATTTAGAATCATAGAATCATAGAATAGTTAGGGTTGGAAAGGACCTTAAGATCATCTAGTTCCAAACCCCCTGCCATGGGCAGGAGGGACACCTCACACTAAACCATACCACCCAAGGCTTTGTCCAACCTGGCCTTGAACATTGCCAGGGACAGATCATTCACAAATTCCCTGGGCAATCCATTCCAGTGCCTCACCACCCTCACAGTAAAGAATTTCTTCCTCATATCCAATCTAAACTTCCCCTGTTTAAGTTT
>JBCJKH010049241.1:17327-29908 GCA_039877255.1 Loriculus beryllinus
GCTGGTCACGCTCCTTTTGATGCAGCCCAGGATACGGCTGCTTTCTGGGCTGCAAGCACACACTGAAGCCGGCTCATGTTCATTTTCTCATCAACCAACACCCCCAAGTCTTCTCCACAGGGCTGCTATGAATCTCTTCTTTGCCCAACCTATAGCTGTGCTCAGATTGATCCAACCCAGGTGTAGGATCTTGCACATGGCATGGTTAAAGGTCATGAGGTTGGCATCAGCCCACCTCACAAGCGTGGCTTTCTGGGCTGCAAGAACACACTCTCTTTCTGACTTCTCACAACTTTTTTGGCTTGATTTACCTTACTATATCTTAAATTTTTTCTTTTCCTATAAATCTCGTTGTTTATGCAGTTACATAAGTGTGCCTTACCTAGTTTCATTGGTGCACTTCATAGTTGAGTTTCTTAGCATATGACAGTGGCCAAACTCTAATGATCTTCATTAGGTCCCATATTATTTGTGGTAACTTTGTGTATGAGCCATCTTGATCTTTGAATACAAATTGCAGAGAAGCTTTTAGCACTTAGACTGACTGCTGTTGAGATTAGGTAGGCACCATGAGTGTCCTTTGCTCAATTACTTGTGTTCAGCACAAAGCTGACAACATGACTATTAATTACATTTTGCAGGATTTCAGTTCTCATCCTGCTAATTAATTGGAATCGGATAGTCATGACTGACCTTCTCTTTAGTCTTTTACCCCTGATGGTGTGTCTTGTTAAAAGGCCACATCTGGCCACTTGTGTAATTCAGCGTGTCTTGATATTGCAGCTGCTTAATTAAGTGTTACGCCTTCACAAAGAACTACATATGCAGAATTAATTTATCAGAATTTTATTTACTGAAGGGAATGGGATGTGGATTTCACTTGAGTCATTTATGATTTAGTCATCTATAAAGATGTCTGTAAATACCTATAACCAAACTGTAAATATTGTTCTATTCTTATTGCCTGCTTCCAGACACAATTCTTAATCTGTATATGCATGCCACAGAAGCAAATGGTTTTGATTTGTTTCAAATCTTCCCTTTTTTAATGGATGTCTAAGTATTAGAGTATTCTACCTTCCTCCAAACTAGGAGCCCAGGGTTTATTTCTTCCAAATAAACAGTTACATAGTTTACCATAACATTGTTATGAAAACATGCTTAGATTCTTTTATTTGTGCAGTGGATTGCAAAGTTTGGCTGCTGCCTTTCTGTGACTTCTAGGATCCAGGAATAGCTTAGGCTTTAGAGCTTTCCAGTATGTCCTCATCAAAACTCCATGAGCTATCAAGCACTATGTGTATCCCTATGGGTTCCCTTTGAGATGCTGGGTCAGAGACCGTACATTAAAATACACTGGCAGAAAATTCTAAGCAATAATTGAACATGACTGAAGTAAATATTAACACCTCTTAAAACATGCTGTTTTATATAATTAACTTGCAGTAGAAACTATTTATTAAGACAATGGGATTTCAGAAAAGCAGTTTCAGATAATGATGCAAAAATGTTTGGTACCTTGGTATTGTCATTTAATCCAGTGACTAGCGTCACATATACAGAAAAATTCCAGAGGAAAAAGATCCTTGGACTCCACTGTTTTTACTGAGCACCTCACCACTAAAAGTTGCAATCACACTTCATTTCTCTCGCTTTACCAGCTGTGTAGTGGCTCAACTTCAAAGCATACTACAGAACATGTCTTTTCTTCAAGTGACTGTGGTCAGTGTGCACATTTTGGATTGAAATCCCTCCAGCAAAGAAAATCCAAACTGAGTTTCTTTCATCTAAGACAATTGCTTTAGCAGCTTAGATACTGGCAAAGGATACATTGAACCTGATCCAGTAAACTTTTTAAATTAACACATCGGCAAATTTAGCTATGCTTACATAATTTTTACTGGATTAAACCTTAATCATCTCTCTGAATAACCTTTGGCTTTCATTGGTGCTTCAGAAGAAAAAAAATCTCATAGAACTCCAGACAAAGTAACTTCTAAAACATATGGGAGGCAGTTTAGGCACCAGGCACTGAGACAAGACTGGGATAACTTCAGAGGTGCCTAGCAACTTTCAGAACTCTTGTAAGTCAGGCTCTGCTGTGAATGAGAAAGCTTTCTTGTTTCCTCACCTGCAGAATTGCTTAAATTCTGCCAAATTTAGGCAAAGTGGAGGTGTGGGTGTAGGTGTAGTGTAAGTCCTTGCCCAAAGGAGATAATATAGCAAACTCTTATCTCCTGACTCACTCTGTGACACAATTAAGGAATTTATAGTGACATTCCCCTAAAGCTGAGGATGCTGGTGACCCGGAAAGCTCAAGGTTCCTGGACTGTTAGTCAACCTTTCACTCAGAAAGCACCTGCATTCTTCAATTTTTAGCTAAGCTTTTTGCACAGACATGACTAAGCGGTATGGCAGAGGTCATTGGTCTCTAGAATATATTCATAAGAACTAACATTTAATTTAAAATAAATATTCTGATGACCAGACTAACCCTTACAAGAGCAATACATTATAATATATCTTGTCCACATGTCCAGACAATCTATTAAATAAGGAAAAGCATCATAAATATTTAGAGATGAGCAGTAATTTCTAGGAGTAATCTATAATTGGAAAGGATATGAAGCTTATTGACCTGGACCGGTTTTTTTTCCAGTGTCTGGGGTGAGCAATTTATGGAGGATTTACTGGTAGTGCCCTGCTTCTTGTTCTGAGAAATCCTGGAAGAACTGTTCCACAAAGGGAAGATCCAAGGAAATTTTGAAATGGAATCTCCTGTTGTAGAGGAGTATGGCCAGCTTTCCTGGCAATCACATCAGGATCGTTCCAAATTATTCCCTTATTTCCACTGTCAGGAAGATGCTGTGTCTCCCTTCACATCAGCCCAAAAGCTCAGTACTCCCTTGCATTTTCAGGGATGTTGCAGCAAGCTGGTTGAGATGCAATCACCTTAGCAGCCCTTGCTCTGCCTTCCTAGTCATGTATCTCACACTTACCAAGACAAAGAATGGATCTTCATTTTATGCTAGGGCTGTATTTTGGGGCAAAATGTCTACTGTTTAATAGCTGTTACCCCACATCATGTTCTTGATGAAGAGCTGTGAATCATTCTCACCTGTACAATGAGGTACATGCTTTTTAGTTATCTACCCTGTTTCTAAATGCGAGACTCCCTTTTGGTTTCATCTGTATTAATAAGTTAATTTCCTTCTTTTAAATGCTGTGACCCACTGACATTTTTGTTGCCATGTAGTTCTCAATCAGTACATCAGGACATCCCATTGTCTGAAGATATGTCATAGATTATTTAGATGTTGCAAAGCAGACAGACTGCTTTCTAAAAAAAAAAAATAATAACTTGGCCAAGTATTTTTTCCCTTTTAAATCCAAATTAGACCTTACTTCCCACTGACTAAAACACTTTATAGATGCTTTTAGAATGTGGGGTTTTTCATCAGTGTTGTCCCATACCACTAATTTCCACTTCCCCAGTATCTTTTTTTTTCTATCTTTACTGAAAGAAACAAAGAAAAATGTCTCTCTTGTTTCTCTACATCAGACTTGCTGACATTTTCACTGAAGGACTTTTTCTCTCTGTTATGTATGTGGCTGTATCAGCAGACATGTGCGCATGCTGGCATCTGACATTTTGAGACACTTTCACTCACTCTATATAGTAATCAGAAATGAAAGCACTTTACCTGGCAAACACCTACTATGTGTCTCCAAATAGCCCAGTCAGCCAAGGGCTCCCGGCCCAGTGGGTGCCACTGTGGTTCAGGAGAATCACTGGGACATCAGTCCCTCCTTAGGAGAGGAGGGAGGGAACGGTGACAAGTAGGGATGACACTGTTATTAATACTAAACTTACCAAGGTTGAAGGAGGGTGGTAATTATTAGCTGTTTACTAACAAACTGTATGTGCAGCTGAACACCGAACAGACCTGTCCATCTACAGAAAACAACGATTTCTACATTCAGGCATTTCTTGCAAAAAGCTGAAAAGGAAATCACTCAGAACACTTCTCTCATGTCAGCCAAGCAAGCTCTTTGGCTCTCTCATGCTGTAGCTTTTGGAAATTTTATGAAGAACCTTCACAGGTGTGAAATCTAGCATGGCGACATACCAAAAGCCCATCTGAAAATCAAGTAAATGCATGCTGGAAGTTGGTATCACAGTCCTGAGACAAATATACTCAGACTTTTCCTAATAACCATAATGCCTGGCTTCCTGTGGATACCCAGAAAGCTGGAAATACTGCTGATCATCCAGTCCAGAAAAGCAGGGCTCTTCCTTCATTTTCCCAAAGAAATCTAATAGTAGTGTTTTTCATTCAGTGACATTTTTGCCATTCGTCTTCAGATAAATATTTACTTCCAATAATTTATGCCCTCTCCCCCAGTTTGGATTTACAGTGTATCTGAATCAGTTTCACATATGGCATTGCAGAGGGTTTTGATAGCCACAGATGGCACATTTGTAAACATTTGAAATCTGCTTCACTATCCAAATCTTTAATACTTGTCAGTGTCCCAGACTCAGTTAGTAGATGCTTGATGTAGTTATTTGCTCATAACAAACACTAATGGGTAGTGAGTTGTTGGGAACTAAAAAAAAAAAAAAAAATCAATGAAATCTTATTCGCTGATTTTGTAGCTCCAGCATTAATATCAGGAGCAGGATCACCTCAGAGCAGGTAGATTTAAAGAGAAGTTTTAGTTGGCTTTTCTGCACCCCATTCATTTCCTTCCCTTGATTTCAGTCAGACCTCTGTAACTAAATAACATTATTTCTACTTTAGCATATTATATTTTGCTGTCATTAGAATAACACAGGTGAAGAATCGGTATATGTATTACCTCAGAATACCAAAGTCCGTTCAAAAGGAAAAGAAAAAGGAGGATTATTGGGCAGACAAAACTGAGTAATTCATTAGTGTACTTCCAAAGGAATTTAAAATTAATTGTCCCATTAGGAAAATCCAGATAATTTCTATCTTCTGTGTTAGATGAGTACCAGCACCCAGCAGGACTCACCCTGGCAGAGACCTGTTGGTGGGCTGAGGTGGGGAGAGGAGAAACGCAGAGACACAGCCAGCCCCTGCTTTAATGTGATGTCAGTCCAAGCAGGTAGTCCAGCTGCTGTCTGTGGCCCAGATCTCATCAACATAGCAGTGCTGTCTGGCCTTTTCTTCAAAAGCAATTCTGCATCTGCCTGTAAGTAAAGGGAAGGGAACTCTCCACACTCATGCAGACATTTTGAAATGCAAAGTAACATTAGCCCCATAAGAGCTCATCAGATGTCTTGATCCCCACATCTAAAATTGTTGGGATGACTCCATAATAAAGGGTAGATGCAAGGAAGAAGAAGAAAAGAGAAAAGAAGGCATTATCCCCATTTTTCAAATGATAAGTGAAAGTCCTGCAAATACATCCGAGTTGCCCAAAGTGAAAAAGAAAAAATCTGTGCCAGAGGTATGCTTCACTTCAGGTGAAGGTGCCAAGCCCAGACAGGGTCCTCACACTTATTTATCCAAAGACTAAAGGCACTGAGGATCCAATAAGCTGTCTGGTGGGAAGCTTATAAGGACAAACTTGGAAGGATGCAATTGTGTGGATAGTAAATGGAAGGTTGCTCCCAAAATGAAGGTTATCTGAAAAAGTCCAGAGTTGGGAAAGAAGACCAAGACAGAAAGTAAAGCTGAACCTAAAAAAAAAATTGGAACAGAGGAGGCTTAGGAGCATATCCTGGGACAGAAAGGGAAGCAGGATGTAATGATTTCATGCATCCACTGTGGTTGGACAAATGGGTAGGAACATACTGTAATTTTGGTAGCTGCAACTTTTCTGAAAAAAAAAAAAAAAAAAAAAAAGAAAAAAGGTAAAAAGCAGAAATTAAAAGAAAGATAAATCTATTTCCCAAGGCTGAATGAAAAGGGTGCAATAGTGCTTTGACAGTGTATGTGTACATTCTGTACTGAAAGAGGAGCCAGGGTGGGGGGGAGAGAGAGAATAACTCTTAGACCCAAACCAAGGCCATGGCAGGATGGACAGCCAGGAAAGGTCTGTTCCTGAGTTAGTCACTGTAGCCCATGCTGTCCTGCTTGGTGGGGCTCTGGTCAATGAGTGCTGCAACATATGTGATATCCTTTCTGCTTGTGGACATTTGCTTTCTTTGAGCCTGCTGGGCTTGGAGCTGTAAGGAAGAGCCATGGGCAGAGAGCAGGAGGGGCAAGCAGCATGCTTCAGGCAGGTAGGAATGGCAAAATAAACAGGCAGCAGCTTATGTCTTTCCCAGGCATGGTCTTCCTTCCCACCTGTCAATAACAAGCTGTTTTAATTCCCAAACTTGACAGCTTTTCTACAATTTTAAAATTGAATGTGTTTGCTGAGAACTCCTACATCCATGTGTAAATCTCTCTTCCTAGATTTTAAATGGCCATGCAAAGATCATGACTCTGAGCATGAGTTACTGTGCATTCAAGAATAGCATACTTTCGCAAGCAGGGGAATGAGAATAGAGATTGAGTTTCTCACTGTACAAACGTTCAGATTTACACAATGCAGCTTGAAACCATAACAGTCCTAATGAGGAAAATGTGCAGTCAACTGAACATTAACTGTTTTGGACACTATTACTGTAAAAATAAATAATCGACGAACTTTATCTCTGAATAGAAAACTCTGCAGTGGGAAGATTGACTGAATAACTGTCATGATTACTGAGGAAGAGATGGAAATAACAGTTTACAGTTCACAGGATCTCAATGGACAATCAACGTGGTAAAATAGGATGTGGCTGAAATTACAGACACAGTAATTAAAATTAGCTATTAATAATAGAACACAGTTCCTCTAGAATAGAATTGAAAGTGCTGCTAGACAGAAACAGAATAATACTGTGCAAATATACAGAAATTTTAATTTTTAAGAGGAGTTCAAATTGGCAAGAGATATGTTCAGTATCTCCACTGACACTGTTCACAAGATTATAATAGGCAGCTGTAAATTATTGTTGGAAAGGAATTTAATTTAATTGCATCTCCTCCTTATGAAAAGCACTTTCTGAAACACATTTAAAGTCAATGCTAAGGTGTCTCTAAATTACCATTCAGATGGGATCTATTCGTTTCAGCTGGCCCCAGTTCAACTGTACTCTCCTCTTTAGTCTATTGCTCTCTTTTAAATTGCAGAAACTGTATTATGAACAGAATAGCCATAATCCCTGCTGTTCCAGCTTGGTGACTATTCACAACCAATGCTGGAGCTGCTTTTTATGTAACAAGAGAAAATTACAAAAACAAAAAAAAGTGGAGGGTTTTATTTCTTTCTGTTTCCATGCAAAACTCCTGTTTGGAAGTCACTTCTGACAAGGTGATATAGAACGTAAGGCACTAGTTTTTGTTCAAGCAGAATGATTCCCACATTTTTTAAATCTTAAAGTATAATGTGATTATGCTGAATGAATACATGACTGCAAAGCTGGCCAAGAAGCCCATATGTCATTAGGTTTTAACTAAATATATAGGTTCAGATTCAGAAAGCTCTATAAACATGTCTGTGTTCCAGGTATGTGGACAGTATGACTGAATACTTTTTTTCCCACGTCTGACCTAGAGTAGTTCCTCCATAATATCAGTGCTAAATATTCAGTAAAAATACCTGCTAGAATCCCATTAATATACTTGGATATATTTCGCTTTCCTTGCACAAATTCCAGGAACATGATGGAGAATACCTGCTGCATCTCCAATAGTTTTCATCTGATCTTACGCTGGACATAAGAAAGAAATCCTTTATTATGATGGTGGTAAGGAACTGGCACAGGTTGCCCTGAGAAGCTGTGGCTGCCCCATCCCTGACAGTGTTCAAGGCCAGGTTGGATGGGACTTTGATCAACCTGGTCTAGTGAAAGGTGTCTCTGTCCATGTCAGGGGATTGGAACTAGATGAGCTTTAAGGACACTTCCAACCCAAACTATTCTATGATTCCATGAACATTTGCTAGTATGTCCCTTTTCAGTTGCCACTCTGCCATCCTTATGAACCCTTATGAATCAAATCCTCTCTGAGGGTACCTGCATAGGTACAAGAGTGCATGAGAGTGCTGTGATATGTGCTAAGCCTGTTTATAAACCCCAAGACACAACCTTCCCCTCCCCCTCATTTAACATTAAAAACTGTTTCATTTTATAAAGGAGAGTCAAACATGTGCATATACTTACTGTATGTAGAATCGTAGAATCATAGAATAGTTAGGGTTGGAAAGGACCTTAAGATCATCTAGTTCCTATCCCCCCTGCCATGGGCAGGGACACTCCACACTAAACCATATCACCCAAGGCTTCATCCAACCTGGCCTTGAACACTGCTAGGGGTGGAGCATACACAAATTCCTTGGGCAACCCATTCCAGTGCCTCACCACCCTTACAGTAAAGAATTTCTTCCTCATATTCAATCTAAACTTTCCCTGTTTAAGTTTTAACCCATTATCCCTTGTTCTATCACTACAGTCTCTAATGAAGAGTCCCTCCCCAGCATCCTTATTAATCCCCTTCAGATACTGGAAGGCTGCTATGAGGTCTATGTACATCCTCATCAATTCTCATCCCAAATCAGATCTTCATCACTCCTCACAAACCTAATCAGAGGGCAGCCAGGGTGTTGGGGCTTTCCAAATTTCATTTGCTCCAAGGGTAGGTACCATTCACAAAGGCTTAGCTGAAGGTTTTAAAACCCAGGTGGGCTCCACTAAACCCCAGGGGAGACTCAGTTCTGAAGGATATGATAACAAATTAGAAAGTTTTGATATAAAAGCATGGTTATGCCTGTGATATGTCTATTTATCTTTCGTTCTCTTGTACTACATGTATTCTGTCTGGCAAATCTCTGGATTCTCCTGCAGTTTTGTAATGATCCATTATGTTATAAACAAACTTACTTTGTTTTGTTTTTTGGTTTTTTTTTTTTTTTAATTTTCATTGAGCAGTTTCTAATTCACAATTAATTATAACAACTCTAAAATTTCAATTTAAAGTAGTTGAAATTATTGCCCAGTTTTTTTCCCATAGACAGAGACATGCTAGTTTTACAGTACTGGTGAGTCAGATTTAATAGGCATTTTGAAACAAGCATAGCTGCAATTATGCCCAGAAAATCCCTGCCAACTTTTTAATGGTTTACTTTTATTGTAAAAGCATCTTTTAAATACCTTTGTTTCTCCTGGGATAGAAATTATTGGTTTAGAGTGTTTCATGCCAAATTTTCACTTACATGTTACTTAGTAATCTGCTTCTTGTGATATAAAAATTGCAAGTTATATTTCATTAAAATACAGAACTTATATAAAAGAACATGCTGGAATTCAAGGTATTTGCTATCATACATCCAGTAGTTATTATTTTTATGTTACTCCTGATATTTTAAAGTGCTATGCAAATGGTAAGTGAAACATAAAACCTAAGAACTCGTTATTGCTCTATGTTTATTTTATAGATGGGGAAAAGAGGGCACAGAAGTGCCCTGCCCATTGCAACAGGGAAACAGAATTCAAACTCCTGTTCCCATCTCTCAGCTGACTGAGAACAACAACCCATCTCATGAGAAATTGTCTTTAAGTTCATTTCTATAATGAGATGTGGACTTCTTTCATGATTCACAGAGAAAAAGATAAGGTGTTTACATTTTATTTATCATGTTGATAAATGTTGTACATCCTAACTTTGAACCATTCTTCCATTGTAGCTTGAAAATCAAGTGAATGGTAAGCAGTGCCAGTCACCACGCAGTAGTGATACTTGCATTTTTCATGTGAACACATTATGCATATTAGGCTGACTCTGAAAGGTTCAATTAATACATTTGAAGTCCAACTTCCAACATAAGCAACTAGCTGCAACATTTATTTGCTTGTACAGAATCTACTGAAAACAAAGCAACAGACACAGCAGGACATAAATCAGATATGTAGTATTTTTTCTACCTGATTAACAAGGTACAAGGAGAATAAAGCATGAAAAAAAACATGTAAAGCATTGATGAAATATATTCATGACCACTTCTCAATCATAGGATATTATGTTACAGTGAAAATACTACTTCGGTGTTCTGAAGGAGGCACAAGACAAATACCATTGAATTTGGTTGAATTTATTTTCATTTAGTTATTTTTATCATGCATAAACCATGATCCACTGACACTTGATTCTGAGCCTCACTCATTTTATTAAATTCAGCTTTAGCAGTATGTTGGGCTGAGTCTCTAGCCATACCTCTGATGATGATGCCTCTCATTTGGTATGAGTTGAGTGAGACACACACCAGTCACTACTATCAGTATTTGCGTTTTAGATCTTTATCTATCTACCTACATCTCATTTTTGCATACTGTGCAAACTGCAGTTCCCTTATACTTATAGGGAGTATCCCAGGAATAAGAAGGTGCAAAGGGCAACAAAAATGTTCCTCCAAGAAATCTGTTCCTCCTCTCGTTCTGTGGCACCAATGATTATTACTGCCACTATTCACATCTTTAATACTTACATGCTTATATCACACTTAAGCAAGTGTGGAGTCAGGTCAAGTTTTAATATCTCCTTGTCTTTGTATTTAACTTGAGCTAGCTTAGATTTCCAGACCCTAAACTCAGCAAGCAGCTCTCTGGAGCATGTAAGAGGACACCAAAAACAGTAACAAAGAAGATGTGAATGAATTTCCATGCAAATTTAGAAAGATGACACTGGAAGTGCTGATTTTTAGGAACACTGTTGTCTTCTGCAAAATAGCTACTGAAGTAATTATAGAATAATATCTACAATACATCTTATTAAAACTATTAAAGATAACTATTTTCTCCCTCAATGTTATGCACTTCCGATCGCTCCAGAAGCGCAAAATATATTTGTTTAGTCAGGAGGACTCCTGCTAGTTGTTCAATGGCACTTGCTGTGCTAGAGTGATTTTATATTTATGGTGTTGCTCTGAATGCAGTGCACTTCTGATTCATTTTAATCTTGTTTGCATAGCTGCAAAGAGAAATAAAATGGCACAGTATTGTTTTCCTATGCTGCTTTCAAAGTGACATAATTACTGCAAATATTGCCTGAGATACCCACTGAGACAATCAGGGGACTTAATTTTAGATAAAGCAATATGTGCCTGAAGACTGAAACCAAGATGGATGCAAAGTGATGGAGGCAGTATTGGAACAGAGATCACTGCTAAGCACCAGGTTATCTACCTATTCAATTTCAGCCATAGGTAAATATATTCTAAGACAACTGCCAATTTTTATATCAAGTATACCATATATTGCCTTAAATCTGTAACTGTCTTTTGCAGCAGAGATATTTGTGTGCTAATTGATTACTGTTTCAATCCTTCACAGGAAATGCGTTATCATGAACAATGAATGGTTATTCCTTCAAAGACATCATTTGTAGGTTGATTACCTTCTTAATATTATGAAGTCTTTTGATTAAAGAGAGAAATGAGAAATTTTGTGCTGCTTCTTAATTTTACACCTCTCAGTGTGAATGTGTCTTAGCATCAGTCTTCATTCAGAATAACCACTGATTTTCCAAAACACATACTTCACCTCTGAGATTGAATCCAAAGCCCACTTCTCCAGAGGCAGACCGTGTCCTTTCCTTTATCCATGCCAGATATCAGGTCCATTCTTCACAGCCTTCCTTCTCCCTCATAAAAATGTTCCAGTATCATTTGCCCTAGAAAAGTGAAAGCTCAATATCTGGACCAGCTTTTAAAAGGGTAGCTTGCCTTCTAGTATCATCTGTGAGTAGATTAGCTGTGCTCACGCTGTGAGAGTTAACCTGGGACCCATGCAGAACTCATGGCATAGCTTAAAGTGAAATCATGTGAGGTTTGAGTTGGAATTAGCAGTGCCCTCATAAACATGGAAGTCTTGATCACTCTCAGAGAAAATACACTGGCATGGGTGCAAAGGCTTGATGGTGAAATACTGTGAAGCATCTTAACATTTCACTGAGCATGCACTGTCACTTAAAGGTTCCTTAGCAATGCTCAGAACTTCCTAGCAATGGGGGGAAAGGGCTCAGAGGCCAGAAGGAAGTTTTATGAATTTCACAGAAGTAACTGGGGGAGACTAAATCAGATTCTACATTGTACCTTCAGTGGCTGTTATCCAGAGGAAAAAATCCTAAAATGTATTTTGATAAAATCTAATTTTCATGATCCTTGGTAGCTTTGAAACAGAAACTGAGGATTTTGGATTCAGAGCATGGAATGCATGTATCCTTTTTCCCTAGTGTCCTGACACAAAACAGACAAAAGCAGACCCTTAGAGGAGAGAAAAAGAAAAGGTCAAAAATACAATGTTTCCCTAGAATACTTTTCCAGCTCCAGGGACTCCTTGTGTTAGAGATGGTGTCTGTATAATTAATAGCCCTGATGGGCGTTTTTTTTTTGAAGTCTTTTTCTTCAGTTATCTTTTGAACTCATACAGATGCTTTGCATCTATAGTTTACCTGCATCCATGTGAGGAACAAATTCCTTTCATTTGCTCTGAGTCCGCCATCTGCTTACTTTCTGTTATCCTG
>JBCJKH010049244.1:0-35621 GCA_039877255.1 Loriculus beryllinus
TGCCCCCCACGCTGCCCCAGTGCAAACTGGCCCGCACAGAAGTGCCTTTGTGCCACGACATGGAGCCTAGATTCTCAGGGGCTGAGGTCACTGGAGGGACCCTCACAGGACACCCCTTGTTCTCAGGGACAGGAGGGGGGAGATGCTGGGCCATGGCACAAGGCTCACCCACTGCTCCTGGCAGGGAGCTCTGCAGGGCAGAACACAGAGCTCTCGTGTGCACGTGTGTTCTATGTGGAAGTGCCGTTTGCAGTCTGGCCACCAAGGCTATGGGCAAGCCAAGGCAGGCAGCAGCTTCAAGGAGTCCCCAGCTCTGGCCATGGCACCCACCAGCACCGGCTGTATCACTGCTGATGATACTGCTGAATGAGAACCCTGCACCCTGTGGCTCTCAGGATGAGTTCTCCCCACCCTCTGCTTCCCAGACCGTAACACAAACTCCAAACCAAAGACCCGTATCTGTGGAATATCCTTTCTGCCTCCACTCTGTATCCCATGCACTTACTATTGTCCTTATTAAAACACTTTTGATACTAACTTCTCTTCTGGTGCCTCCCCTCAGCTGCAGTGACCTTATCTTCCTTGCTAAGTCTGATGGTGTCCTGGCTACAAAATCCCATTCTCTCCATTCTCAACAGGATTTGCCAGCACCTGTGGGATCCCTGGATTACTAGCCAGGTACTTTGCCACCCACCGTGGCTAACACACAAATCAATTTCCTATCCACCCAGCCCCACATGGCCTGCAGGAGGCTACAAAGCTTCTTCTCCAACGGTTCATCTGCAACCTGAAGCAGACCAGTACCCTTCCCAAAGCTGGCTTGGCTACAGCACTTCCAGCCTGTTACACATCCTGATGCACTCAGGCAGCAGCAAGTCCCATGGGCTGGGCAGCAAGAAGTGGAAAGAGAGGGCAGGGGCACTGTCACATTGTCTTGAACCAGGCTATCTGTAAGATGCTTTTCTACTCTGCTGCCCTCCCATCCTGCCTAAAGTGTCCCAATGTCTCCTGTCACACATTGGTCTCATTGAAGGCTGGTGAGACACTTCACTAATTAGAGCAGCAGTGCCTGGTAACCAACATTAATTGCCTGTAGTCCAGTGTAAGGGACACAGATTGGGAGACGCTGAGCTGCGTAATCCAGCCTGAACCCTGTCCTCGCTCCCCATTGCCTTCCCCTGCCTCACTTTCTCTGGATAAGGTTCCATGGGGAAATATCAAAGTAATGGGTAACCTGGCTGGAATGAGCCAGCAGATAAGTGAGGTGAGATAAGGGGGAAAGTTGGAGGAGCCAATTCCTTATCAATAGCAGGAATGCTGGTTCAAGGGCACACCTGCGCTGCCTTCACCGTGCCACCGCTTCACATGGTACGCTCCTGGGGGAGGGCAAAGCACCTCTTCCTCCTGCCCAGAGGAACTTGTTGAACCCATGCCCTGAGGTTCCCAAACCTAACATTTACCTAGGCACTTCCGTGGCACCAAATGCCATGTGGAATGCCATATCTCCCACTTTTGTTCCTCTTCCTCCCTCCCTCCCAAAAACTCAGATGCATGAAGAAATGGTGCATTGTGAAGAGATTGCACAACCATTCCCTTAGCAATAACATAGAGTCTTCCTCTTCCTGAATACCATCTATAAACTGCGTTGCCCTACCTACTATCCCTTCAACCCCACATCCTGATCTGACCTGGAAAAGTACCTGGCTTTATCTGGGAGCTGTTTCCATCCAGCAAAGAAAAACCTTGGGCTATGTTGGTGTCTCACACAGAGCCAGGGATGTCACAGAAGCCAAAGGGCTGGAGCAAGCGGTCTGCCACTGCTTGGGTTTTTATTAGAGCCAGGAAGCTGCACCCATCAGTCCAGCTTGAAGGAGGTGACCCTGAAGCCTCCCTTGACACTCATGTAGCTGATCTTGTGGTAGCTGTGCCGGTTGGGGAACTCCACTTCATGCCCATCTGGTAGTTTCACTTGGAATTTGTCTTCCAGCATTTCAATAGTGATCTGGGAGAAGGAAGAGGAAGAAGAGCAGCAATTGGGGACAAGGGAGAGATTAGGAGCTGAGCATCCAGGCAATAGGCCTCACTGTTACAGGTATTTAGACTTGGTTCCCATAGCCTTAAACAAGGTGTGGGGGCTTCAGCTGAGGAGGATGCAGGAAATGAGCAGTCAACATCAAGGGTCTGAGCTGGTATCTAGACTATGACCTGGGGACAGACTCTATCCTGGGGCTGTTCCAGCTACTCAGACTGTAAGCTCAGAGCAGTTGAACACAGGTGTATCTTTATACACCATATGGCTTAGATCTGCTCTGAAAAGGGCAGAATAAACCTGACACCCTAATGCCCTCAGCAGCTCACCAGGCCTGGAAAAAGAAGCTTCACTGATAAACACACAAGCAGAGAGGATGAGAACAAATCACTGATCATTGCAAACTGATGAGGCCAATGGCTGCGGCCAGTGGTACGAGGTTCAACAAAGCAAAGTGTCAGGTCCTGCTCTTGGGCCACAACAACCCCATGCAACGCTCCAGGCTTGGGGAAGAGTGGCTGGAAAGCTGCTTATGGAAAAGAGGTTGGGAGTGCTGATTCACGGAACTGAACATGAGCAGCTTGTGCCTGGGCAGCCAAGAAGGCCAACAGCATCCTGTCCTGTACCAGCAATAGTGTGACAGCAGGACCAGGGCAGTGACCATCCCCCTGTGCTGGGCACTGATGAGGCTGCACCTCAAATCCTGAGTTCAGTTCTGGGCCCCTCACTACAAGAGAGACTTTGAGGTGCTGGAGCGGGTCCAGAGAAGGGCAATGGAGCTGTGAAGGGTCTGGAGCACAGGTGTGATGGGGAACGGCTGAGGGACCTGGGAGGCAGGTAGTGTGGAGAAGAGAAGGCTCAGGGGGACCTTGTCACTCTCTACAGCTGCCTGAAAGGAGGGTGGAGAGAGGTGGGGTGAGTCTCTTCTCCCAAGGAACAAGCGAAGGGACAAGAGGAAATGGCCTCAAGCTGCACCAGAGGTTTAGACTGGATTTCTTAGGAACAATTGGAACAATAGGAACAACCTCTTTACCAGAAGGGTGCTCAGGCATTGAAACAGGCTGCCCAGGGAAGGAGTCACTGTCCCTGGAAGTGTTCACAAACCATGCAGATGAGGCCCTCAGTGACACGGTTTAATGCAGGGCTTGGCAGTCCTGAGGTAAAGGTTGATGATATTAAAGGTCTTTTCCAACCTAGTTGATCCTATGATTCTAGAGGGGTTGCTCCCCAAAACTGTTACCTTGACAATCCTTCCCCAACAGCCAGCCACGACTGAGGAAACAAGCTTCCTCTGCATAGTAATAGGAATAGGACTGCTCCTAAATGCAGCATTGTTCATGTTCGGAGACATCAGATGGGGCG
Source organism: Loriculus beryllinus (assembly GCA_039877255.1). Lineage (NCBI taxonomy): Eukaryota > Metazoa > Chordata > Aves > Psittaciformes > Psittacidae > Loriculus > Loriculus beryllinus. Next base: position 3,392 of record JBCJKH010049244.1, read on the forward strand.
AGACAGCAACTGTCCTACAGCATCCCAGCAGGAGGAGAGAGCACAGATTGGTAGTGTGGATGCAGGAGTAAAAGAGCTGAGGGAGAGGTTTTTAGACATTGCTCCAAATTCTGATGCCCGAGTTTGCAAGAACAGAATCAGGGAGAGGAATAAAGCAGAGAGCAGCAAGATCCTGCTTCTTGGAGACCCCCTGCACAACTTCATACATGCCCCTGGTGCACTCACCTGCTGAGCAAGTACAGGGGCAAGGAAGCACTTACAAAGCCTGAGATGCACAGGGCTCGCATGAAGTTCTCAGAGGAAGCATTAGGGTTTTAAAGGAGGAGTGGAAATGGCAATTAGGATCAAAATCCCAGAGAATGAAGGGCTGCTGGGAGGGAGCAGGAGACACTGAGTGTGACTGGGAGCTCCAGGGTGAGGGAGTCTACTAACGAGGGGCTTCCCCCCACTACACAGCCCCCCCATAACCCCATGCCAACATAGGTCCCTCACCTTGATAGTGGAGCCCCTGGAGAAACAGAGGTGATCATCGCGATGCTCTGCCTCCCAGGCGTTGGAGCACTTGGAGTTGCAGACGATGACAGACTCATTGAACCGGGGATTGAAGTGAAGTGCCAGATCCGAGGACTGGCAGCCGAGATTGATGCTGAAGCTGTGGGAGAGCAGGAGGAAGGTCAGCCACGCAGGCAGGACAAGGTCTTGGAAGACCCGAGATCCAACACGTGGCTCTGCACTCAATTCCTCCATCAGCGTTGCAGGTGCTTAATGCCTCCTGCTTGTTCATTCTGCTCAGGAACTGGAGGAGTTTGAACAGTGGTGGCTTACGGGCTCCCCTACCACTGAGCTTCTTGTACCTGGCAACCTTGCAAAACCACCTCCCTCTACAGCCCACCTTCAGTCCTGGCAAGTCAAGGTGGTTTCTTTGTACTTACTTATCAGTATCATCAGATATCTTGCCCTTGATCTTCAGGCTGTGCCCAGTCTTCAAACCCAGGTTGAAGATTTCAAATTTTTCCTAAGGTAGAGACAAACAATTGTCTGCGGGGTTCCTTCAGCTACTCCTCCCCTGCCACTGCAAGTGAGAGGCTGCTGCTGGGAGAAGGTGTCCCAGCCAGGAGAACATCTACTGCTCTTAGCTGGTATTCCTCTCGTGGCCAAATCCCTCCATGTGGAGGACTTGCAGGGGCTTCTTAGCGATGAAAGAGTGGGCTGAGAGAAGCCAGCAAGCAAGGAAAGGCATCAGAGAGAGAGATGAAAACAGGCTTGTCTTCAGCAGAAAGAGAGCATGAACACAGAGGTACAAAGAGGATCAAAGCAGAGGGACACAACCCAGTGTTTGGTGGGCAGCATCACCTGCTGCCCAAGAAATAACATGCAAGTGGTGAGAGCAGAAGTGGCTGCGGCTTGCTGATCCCTCGCTCAGCCCTGCTGAGCTGGGGACCCTGGGTGACAGAGGACAGGAGCAGCAGCCCTTACAGACATCTTCCTCAGAGAGCAGAGTAACCAGGTAGGGAGCCACCAGCAGTTTAGCTCAGAAATGCTTCACATTGAGGACCTTAGACCATCCCTAGAGTTCCTTGTGGCTTACACATTAACAGCACCCCTGCCTCTGCAAGGCCCCACCAATTACTATTAAGCCACTAGACTTTGATCCAAAGAAATAGCTTCCCTATGTACACTTCCTGTTGTTAGGGACTTCAGGAGATTAAACCAATCCCCAGCCTCTTTGGTGGGCTCTTAGTGGAGGGACCACCACACACAGACCTTAGGGGTCTTAGTCCAGGCAGTGCATAGGACAAGTTGACCATGGAGGTTTAACAACCATATTCACTGCTTTTCTGTGTGTAACAGCTCAGCCAAAAGCAGCAACCAAGATCCTTCCTTTTGTGGCAGAGGGCAGCCCCCAAAACCAACACCAGCATACCAAAACTGTTCAACCATCCCTCCCACAGTGCTCCAATCCACTTGGAGGAGAGGGCAGCCAACACATCCCCTCTAGATGACATGAGTTATGGACAGTCCTTTGCTGGAGCAACATGAGTGGCACCTCAGCTCTTTCCCTTTTCGTGGCTCTAGCCTCAGCCCCAGCCATGTGAATTGGCAATATGTGGGAGCTCTCTGCAACCTCCCATCCAAGCTCCACTGAGACCCAATTCTTCTGGCATGAGGAGCCACGCACGTCAGGTTCAATAGCACCATCTCCCCAACCCTGAGACATGGGAAGGTTGTCCTCACAGGGGAGCATCACACCTGCGGTCTGCTTCCCAGGTAAGAGCTGTCAATACACAGTGATCCAGGTTTGGCTGAATAAATGGGTGGTTTGCTGGACTCCAGAAGTCAGTGGGAAAGGAAGAGGGAGGAGAAGGCCAAGACCCAGAAGACCAGCAGCCCCTCATCCTCCTCTCAAGCCCTGCAGAGAGCAGTTGAGTGCAGTCATGCTGTTGCTGCACAGCCAGCTGGGAGACAGCTTCTGCCCTTCCCCAAAACCTCCTGAAGAGAGAAGAGGTAAGTGCTGATAAGCACTCCTTTCCCGGAGGTGCTTCCTGTTAGCTGGGGGTCATAAAGCCCAACAGATATCTGGGGACATCTGTTTGCTGTTGAGGTCACTGAAGCTGCTGGTGAAACCTCCCTGTGCTGAGCACGGAGGCAGTGCTGGGGATGGTGGGTTCTGGCATTGGGTCTGTTTCCCAGCACACTGCTGCATCCCGTGTGCACACAGTTTCATGTCACCCTGCTCCCCTGCACCCATCCCAGGGGAAATACAGAGCCCAGAGCCACCTCTCAAAATATCTGGCTCTTTCCAGCAACTCACATTCCCCTTTGCAGGGACAAGGGCAGTACAAAGACACTGTTCGCATAGTCACCATCAAGGTTAGCTATCTGAACTCACTTTAAGCCATCAGGGAGAAATAAACACTTCCAGGGCTCAAGAGATTACATCCCAAGACAGACCTTAAACTTGGTCCTACATGGCTGGCCAAGGTGACACAGGAATGTTGTAACACAGACAAGACCCAGGTCCCAGGCTAGCAATGTAGTGGAGGCTTCCCACACAGACCAGTCAGAAATGTCACTCTCACAGGGATTTATCCATCCATTTCGCTGGCAGAGCACGAAGCTGCCCAGCGTGTGTGAGGATAGGGAGAACTGCCTGAGCAGAGTTATGTGCAGAGCTGCAAGTACCACGGATGTGAGAATACACAGAGATGGAGACAGGCAGGAAAGAGGCACGAGCTGCTCAGAGAGGGGCCACGAGATTTTATCAAGATAACACTAACCCCCTCCTACAATGCTCAGCAGGGGCGTTCACCCCCCTTTTATTTGCCACTGGGAACAATAGTGGGAAACCAGACAGCACCTCTGCCAGGGCTGGCGACTTCCTTTGTCTGCAGAGCTGAGCCTCTGCATGGTCAGACACCAGCCCTGTGCAGATGGCCTCCCTCATGCAGGGGTGCATGCTCTCCACATAGGAAGGGGCTGAGACATTAGGGACTGCAGAAGAGCAGAAATTCTCCAGTGCAATTGGAGGTGGCAACTGGGATGATGAAAGGAGGGTGAAGGGGGCAGGTTGATACTTCCCTGCAGACACTGCAAAGCAGAAAGCCTGGGGAAACAGTGATATGATGGGAACATAAATCCCAAAAAAAGAGGAAATCTGGCTAAAGGGCATCTGTAAAGGAAGTGGAGGGTCTGTGCAGTGACAAAAATACAAGCATGGCTGTGGAAGCTGGCAGCCACTGGTGCAAGGGATCCAGGAACACTTCATCCCCAGGATAAATGATCTTATAAGGGTACCTGTCTGGGAGCACCTCTCCAGGTCCCATGCAGATGTTCATCCTGGCCAGGGGGCAGTTGGCCTGTACTGGTATGGGACACCCATCTTCACACTGCTGGCAGTGGAGGAAGCCTTGTTGCATTCTCAGAACGTGCCTTGGGACAGCAGAGACCCAAGAAGCAGTCACTGGTGAAAGGGTGGGGGCCATGCCCAACCCAAAGGCAAGGCGAGCTTCCAACAGAGAGTAGGCAGGCCTGCAATTTTGCATGGAGAAAAACCAGAAAAATCATATTTTAAGGAGGGAAGAGACCAGTGCAACCACAGCAGCTTTCAGCCAGAAGGGCAGGTCCTCCACAGAGTGCTTTCACCCCATGAAATGCAGCAGCTCCATTTGCAGAGGCCCCATGAGGTAGGGTTTAGGGTTAAAAGTCCTTTCCAGACTTTCTGCTCATCTGGGGGAGATTTCAAGGCCACCAGAAGCACCCACAAGGTGCCTCCAGATAGCAGCACCTCATGTACCATAGCCTAGAGCTGCCACTTCTCCCACAGGGCACCCACACAGACTGAATGCCACCCTCCACAGGAGGCTGCCAAGATCCTCAGCAGCATCCCTGCTGGCAGCAGTATTTATTTTGTTTCCTTACTCGGGCAGGAGATAAGCCAGACAGGTATGAAGCCCTGAGGAAAACCACTGGCTTCCCCACTTCCCAGCCAAGGTAGCCCAACCACTCCAGCTGTGAGAGATTTCTTGGGACCTTCTGCGGCATCCACACCAAAATGGTCCACACCATCCCTCACAACAGCGCTATGATGAAGGTCTCGAAACATCAAACCAAGCTTTGCAAGAAGCCGTGAAAGATCCCTTTAACACCCTCACAAAAGGCTGAGGTTTCAGCTCAGCACCAATTAGACACCAAAGAAGCAGCACCAGAGGAGGACGCTGCAGAGGGGAGAAGACACAAGTAACCTTTTGCACTCAAGGCACCAGGGAGCCTGTGCTGCAAACCAGGCATAAGCATCCACTCAAGGCAAAAGGAGCAAGAGAGCCCAACCATGCATTCTTTCTCGGGGTAGCAGCTGCTCACTCTGCTATTATTTCCTACTGCTTCATATAATTTGTGCTCCACAGCAAGCTATTGTCCCTTTCCACTGGCTATTTATTTCCTTGAATAGCCTCTGGGGAAGGATTTCAGTGCGGGAGAAAAGAGAAAAACTCCACACAATAAATATTGAACAGTGACCTGATTTAAACCGTGTTCTCTGACCTTATCTGGGCCCTGGCTGAGGTTCCTCCCTGCAGTTGTGATTAAGCCACATTTCTGTCTTGGTTTCCCCCTTTTATGAAGCCTAGGGGGGAATGACCTCAGCCTTAGAGGGCTGTGGGGTGCATTTCAAGAAGCTGAATCCTGGGTTTTCAGGGGCCACGGCTCAGGACACAACTGAGAAGAGGTTTCTACCACATCTTGATGGGGATGATCAGTGCTCCACCTAACAGTCCCAGAAATTCCCAGAGAGGTTAGACAGAACTGGTTTCCCCTGTGGTGAAGAGGTGTTGGTTTGCCTCTCAACAGGTAGTGCTGCAACTTTCACCCAGATGATTCCCAAGCTCTGAAAGTCAGCCAGCTTCCTAACGGAGGAGGATTGAAAGAACAGAATGTACTTACCTCAGCCAAGCATTGAGGTAAGCCCAAGACTGGATAAGCAGGTCTGTTGATCTTGAGGGTGTGTACAGGAGAGGATTGTCCAGGAGCTACAGGAGAAGCCAAGGCAATGATGAGCACAAGGACACTAGGGCCCATGAGCACTAATTTCCTGCCCAAGAGAATTTCCTGCCTAAGAGAAGGGTGGCATGGCTCCCCTGTGGAAGGCACTGTTCTCTGCATTCAGATCAACTAAAATGGGAAGGAATAAAGGACTGGAGATAAACCTCCTGCTACCCTCATGCCCCAGCTCTCTGACAGCAGATCATCCAGATCACCTCTGGGAAGTATGGAAGCAGCATCCATGCTCTGAACCTGGAGGCAAGGCATTAGAGGCCACCAGCATCCTGTAGGCTCGACACCAGCATTACTCCCCTTAATCTGTAGGGTGCAAGTTTTCTTTCTTAGGATGTGGGGAATAAGTAGGAAGGATAATGCCAGCTGAACAGCTAAACTGTGGAAAAGAAACCCAACAAACGCATTCCTTCAGAACTAGCGGCAGAAGTGAAGAGGGAACCTGCACCAAGCAGTGGGATGGGTGTAGCCTCAGACTCACTCCACCTCCCTGCCCTATGAGAAAGGCAGTGGTGCCACAGCAATTGACATCTCCTATCTCCATGGGGAGCTCACACTACAGTGGATGGTTTCCATCCCCATGGCCAAGTTATGTCCTTATACCTTCGCAGAGGACACCTCTCTTGGGCAACTCTAGAAGTCTGTGGCAACAGGAGTAGAAGTTGTGCATGGGGAAAAGAGGAATGTGGTTCCTGTGCAAGGAAGCTGGCTCATGAGGCATTTAGGGCCATTTCATTAACCCAAGCCACATCTTCTGGGTGCCCATCTTCCCAAAGGGGCAGGAGAACGAACTAAACCAGCAGAGGATAAGGAAGGGAGGTCAGATTGCATGCCACCCAGTTCCGTTTCCAGCCTTCATTTCTCTGATTCTTTCCCTTGTGGGGGCATGCCAGGAATGTGGGTTGTGGGAAAGGCTTTCAAAAACACGCCTGGAGATAAAAACGCACTTGTGTTGAAAGCCTCCCTGCTGACAAGGAGAAGATGCATAGAAGGCTCATGTCTTCCCTTCCTCCTAAACTTTTGTAATCTCCCAGCTTTACCCAGACTTGCTGGGTGAGCTAGCTATTATTAGCTTAGTAGGAAAAGGATCTCCCAAAGAGCCCTCCACAAAGGATCAGTTTCATGAGGTTTTATGTTCCACTTGCATCTTGCATCAGAAGATTATTATCTCCAACAGCTTTCTTACCATTAAGGAAGATGGCAGCCCCCTCATCTTGCACATCATTGGGGAAATTGAGGCACAGACACCCAAGTTCACATCCAAAACAATTCTTCCTGTTGGATTTTCATCTTAAAGCTTCTATGGCCAGATTTAAAAAATAATTATAAGTAATGAACTAAATCTAGCTTTGCAAACCTGTGCAAAAAGCTAAAAGGAAGCTGTGCTCCCCTGGCTAATACAGCTAGAGTGTCAGAGATGCTGATCTCTCACCACACCACCTCCTATCAGCAGGAGATACTGAGGCATTTGGTGCCTCTGAAAAACATTAGCCCTTGGGTGGGTGCAATTAAGTCCGAGGCATTCAACTGAACTGACAGCAGTGGAAGCCAGGGAACTTCCGAGATGCCCCAAGCCCAATTCCCCTGACTTCAAGGGGACCATTTCCCACAACAAAGAAAGCGTGAGGCCAGCTGGCTGGAACTTGAATATGCTAAAAAGAAACATAGCATTGCGCCATACACAAAAGCTCCATGTAGACCTCCCTCCGTTGAGCTCAGAGCAGCCATCCCGATTCCATCCCACAGGGCACGCAGCAACAGTGACTGCCACGTCCCTGCACACAGTGGCCCATCTGCACAGGGACAACGGTGCTGGCACTGCACGACCCATTCTGAGTGTGTTTCTCATTGGCTCCAGCCTGAGCCCAGGCAGGTTGGACAACTCTGAGGACTTGCAGGAATCCTTCAGACAAGTAGAATCCATCTGAGTCACACGCACGAGGCGCGATGCCAAGGGTGGCTCATCCACTGGAAATAAAAAAGAGAAAGAAATGCTAAGGGAGAAATAGCAAGTTTTGAAAAGCCACAAGAATTAACAGCTCATGGGCTGGAAAGAAGGGGAGCGAAAATCAAAAGGGTCTGTTCTCCCATGCTGACATCACTAAAGCCAAGTACTCCTCATCCCCGTTGGCAAGCAGCACCCCCCTTACCACACATCAGCTTTGAGAGGGTCCACAGGGGCGACCCACCCTGGATCTAAGGCTATGGCTGAGGTCTGCTGAGCAAGGGGTTGTCAAGTCAAAACTATCTGTTGCTTAAAAATCAGCTTGAACAAACTCCCTTTGATGGCCCTGCAAAATGAAACAGTAAAAACCAAACCAGATGGAGATGGGAAAGAAGAGCTGCCAAAAAAAAGGGAATCCAAATCCCAAAATGACTGACTCGGTGCGGGAAATGGGCATCTAAAGAGGAAAGTTCAGGCATCTGAAGGAGACCTAAGAAAAGACCAGGCCCACACAACTGACTCTCCCTGTTCCTCTCTTCCCTCTTCCAAGGGGTAAGGGCACCAAAAATACATGAACCCATGGACCTTCAGATCAAGCCACAGTGAAAGGAGCCTGACCAGCCACAGGAGCTCCAAGGACAAGCAGAGTAGGTCCCAGCTCTCACCAGCATGAGTGCTGAATCACTTTTTCCCTGCTTCCCAGGGAGGAGCTACAGCCACACAGCCTTGTGTAGAGTTGGCATCACATGAAGGAGCTTTTGAAGCCAGCACCTGAGCCTCCTGGGTCATGGAACTGCCCAGAGATGCTTCATCTCCACAAGGTACTGTAGGGAGCTGCTTTGCATTGCTGGGACACATCATCTCCCTTCCCAGCACGATACTGGACACTAAGCAACACCATGTATTTGAGGACACCCTCTTTTGCTGACCAGTTCCCTATGGGCATCCTGCCCTTCCTCTGAACAGCTCCTGTGAGCCTCTACTCCTGTTTCTGACCCATGCCACATACTGAGTAGTACATAAACCCTCTATCAACCACAGTGGATGTTTATTTTGCATTCCCAGCAGTCATGCTAGGCTGTTTGTTCTCTCTCTGGCTATTTCCCTTCCCTCTAGTTTGTGCCTCTTCCTGCTGTCCCTATTTCCTCACCACCAGTAGCACACCGAGGCCAGAACCTGGCTGTGTCTCTCTGGCTGCCCCAGGTTTCTCTGTAGTCCTGCTTCTGGAAGTCCCCCAGCAATGAAGCAGACACCCAGCTTTAACTGCAGTCAGATCTCTGGATGGAGAATGCTTGCTCCTGAGAGGGGAAAAGGGCATTACAAACTAAATGCTTTGAACACGACTCACACCACACAAATCTTATCATATCCCAGGCTGAATAGCCCCAAACACGTGTCCATTCTCCATGACAGACTGACTTGCCAAGCCAGGAGATCTGATAAGCACAATGGGACCGGGTGGCTGCAACTGCCAGGCAAGTTCCCATCTGCACACAAATAGCTTATCTCTTCTGTCAAGATGGGACACGCATCAACGTCTGCTGCACAACAGCAGGGAAGTGCTAGTGGAAACCTGCTCTCTGGTCCTGAACATGCACGTAGCACTCCTTACAACACCGTCCCTCAGGAACATCTCTATTACTCACTCAGTCTCATTAGGAAAGGGGTGGGAATCCTTCCTGAACAGCTTCAGCACAGAAGAGGCTCCCCAGGGACCCATCTCAGGATGAGCTGAAGAATGTTTAGTGCCAGCTTTGGACAGCAGCAAGTGGCTGGCTGCTGCAGGAGCAGCACAGCAGCTAGAGGAAGCTGGAGGGGAGAGGTCTCATAGCCCACTGTGGCCAGTTGCAACAGTGCTTTTAGCCCCATCAGCTCCCAGCACACACTCTCCTCCTGAAATTCAGCGGGAGCACAGCTAAGGGGAGGTGAGCTGCTCAAGATGCAAAGCTACCCTCTGCAAGGAAGGAGGTGAAAAAAGAAGCAGCCTCTGCTGGAAGCATCTCCTTCTGCAAATGAGGGATGGCACAAAGAGGATATGCTTCCAGCAGAGGCAACGTGCAAAGGTGCAATGTGGTTGCAGCAAGACCTAGAAAGTGGACACTGCCTTCAAAACACACACTGAGCTGAGGGGAACAACAGTGTGCAGCCCCCCACAGGCAGAGGCTGCTTGGATACCTCCAAGAGGTGTGGACCTGAGCCTCCTCCTGGCTGGAGAACTTGTCTTAGCAGCACATTAAATGGAGATACATGAGCTCTGCCCCTGTTCTGCTCCATAACTGAGTTCCCAAACCTGATGCAGTTTGAGGTGGTGGGGAAAACCGGACACAGGCTGCAGAATCGTACGTTCTGTGCGCAATACAGTGGGCTCCTTGTTCTGCCTGCCCATGGCAGAAGAGCCAGAGATTCAAATTCAGCATGCCTGTGCACCCAGTCCAGTCTGATTCCCTGCATCCAGGAGCTGGCCCCCACACCTCCCACACCTCATGTGCTTGGCAACATTTCCTCATAGCATCTCCCTTACCCCACCAGGCAGGAGGTCAGACGTGGTCAGTGATACATAGCATGGTGTGTCTAAACACTGAGTCACAACCCCGTTTCAGCCATGGCTAGCAGACAGTGTTTCCCAGTTTCAGTCTGGCGCACACACTCCCACCCCACACACTCACTTACAACCTGTTGAGTGACATTTCCGCATCTTTGGAGAGATGGAAAAATGGAAAATTAAGGGGTAAATATGCAGGCTGCAGGGGACTGCACTTCAACAGGCTGCCTTCAGAGGGACCTGGCCTTACAGGGTGTAGCTGTTGCAGTCTCGGCCCCAAAAGCAAAGACCAAGGCACTGCTCCCACATCTACTGCAGTGTTCAAGGCCAGGTTGTACATGGCCTTGTGCAACCTGCTCTAGTGGGAAGTGTCCCTGCCCACAGCAGGGGGAGTTAGAAACAAATGATCTTAAGGTCCCTTCCAATCCAAACCGTTCTGTGATTCCATAGGGTTAAATGCTTAGTGACACCAAAGCTCTGCTGGGAATAGTCCCCAGCCCACTCTGGCCCCCAGCTGTGCCTGGTTGCTGCAGCATCGCTAGCTAAACCAGCCCTAACCCTTTGCCAGGGAAGGTGCTAACAACCACACAAGCACCAGACCTCGTCCCACAGCAGCACTCAGGCCTGGCTCTGCTCCTGTTGCATTTAACCAAGACAGATGAAGCCAGAGGGACCAGAAAGCTGCCTATGAAAAGCCAGGTCCACCCTCAGCAAATCTGCACACACAGACCCTGTGTCTCCCTCCTCCAGCTCCTTCTCCGTCACAGTTTTCTTTCTGTTCCTAACCCCACGTCTGCCATGCCCCAGCACTGGGTTCACTCCGCTCTGCTGCTCCTCACTGAGGCTGAAGCTCATTGTGCTGCCAAGCACATGCTTGAGCAGCCAGGCTGGAGGGCAATGCTGCCAGACTGCCTCCTCTGGCCATTCCACAGCCCAGGCTTAAGCCAGCACTGAAGTTTCCTACAGGGAACCTGAGGCAGCTGCAGCCAAAGCGAGATCGCTGGCAATGGGGGATTTTCAAGCTCAGGCCAAAACCCATCTCTTGAAGCTCCCCAGCTGCCAAACACGAGCCAGCTGCACAGCAGAGAGCACGTGCATCCTCTGCCGGGACACCCCGCAGCGGGAATGCCTCCTCCCTGCGCCGTGCTGCAAAAGAGATGCTGCACACTGCTGCGCCTGAACTCCCCTCAACGTCCCTGGCAAACGTCACACTTCATTGTCGCCGCAATGCAGGCATTTGTTCATCATCCAGGCTCGGGGATTTGCTCCACAATGCCTGGTCTCGTGTCACCAATCTCTGCTCAGATCATGCTTGGATGCCCATGAAAAACGCCTTTGCAAGAGGATTTTTCTCCTTCTCCCTCCCGCTGTTCTTTACAGCTGAACTGTAACTTGGCAAAATCCTGCCTCTTAAACCATTTCTTCCCCCCAATACTTGTGCCTTCTAATTACACCCCTTCCATCTGCTAGTGATAACACAGCAAGAACGGGTGAATCTGTTCACATTTCAAGTGCCTCTCTCTACACCTGAATCCCAAGTGCACTGTATCAGTAGCGGATCGTTTCCCGTCTGGAGCTGATCTCATCACAGTGCTGTGAATGACTTCATCCAGGCTCCCTCTTGCGGGCTCTGGGCCTTCGATGCTCACTTCAGCCCCATAAATTGAAGCAGCTCTGGCAGGTCTTCCTCTCCCTGGTCTGGTTTTGGCTCACCCAGATACATAACCTATCAGCCCCCAGGCCACGGCTATGACTAGGGCTTCTGTCCTGTCAGTTTTCTTCCATCTTTGTCTTCTGCCAATGCTGCTCCTCTGCAGCAACAGCATTCCCATGTTTTCAGAGCATGTCCTGGACTCTCATGGGAAGAAGCTATCGGCAACAGCAAACCCATCTGAGCCTTCCTCATGGATTACAAGGGACTTCACCTCTGTGCCAGTCAGGAGGGCACTGCTGCCTGCTTAGTCAAGGGATCAAGACAGTGCCCCATCTGGAAGTGGGGCTTGAACATGAGGAAGAAGCTCACCTCTAAACTCTGGTATTTGCCTCTCTCGCTTGCTTGTCTCGTTGAGCCAGTTGCTCTAATGACAGAACAAACATGGAAAGGAAATTTAGTATACAGAGGTCAGGGCAATTCCCTAAAGGAAGCTAGTGCAATTATCTCCACGCTAACGACCAGGGAAACTGAGGCAGCGAAGAGAGCTTGTGCATTTCCTTGAGTCTTGCTCCAAGACATGCTTAATTGCTGAGATGCAGCCAGCAAGTTTTCTGATCCCTTATCCAGCATCCTGTTTCCTCATTCTGCCCCTGCAGTTTAGAAGGATGCCTTTGATCACCAGGGACAGGTCTTCCTACAGCAAAAAGGGAAACGCTGAAAGAAATGGAATGGTGCAATCCTGGTAGATGACTGCATACCACAAGAAAGTCCTGCATATGAAAGGGAAGGAGACATTTCCTATTAGATTAAAGGAATTCAAACCTGCTCTCTCCCTCTAGAGAAGTATGCAACCCTATACTTGCCTCTCTAATTGCAACCCTCCACTGGGAAAGGTGCTTAGAAGTATTGCAAAAGGAAGCAGATTAGCCAAGGTCAGGGAATAGCAGGGCTGCAAATCCAGGGGATTGCGTAAGGGGTGCATGGTCCGAGGTGATGTCAGAGAGGTGTCACCAGCCCTGTTCCAAGAGAAAGCAGCAAAGGTAAAACTGAGCCAAAACCCCAGGAACTGGCTGCTGCAGTCAGCCATAGCAGGGAGACAAGAAAAGGGAACAGAAGACTGCAGTACCGAGCTTCAGGAAAGGGAAAGGTCTCCAGGGCAGAACGCCTTGCCAAGGCAAGAGGAACGCGACAGGGGAAAGGGAGCCTCACGTCATGGGCCAGAGCTGACGACCCTGCAGGAAGCGTACCAAAGCTTTCGCTGCTGCACAGAAGCACATCTGAAAAACATCGCAGGGTTCACATAAACACACAGGACAGAGAAACCAAACAAACGCTGGGACAGGGCGAGGGCGACAGCGCCGTTGTGACTGCCTGAAGACGACCTGGTGGGCGGAAAACCCCAGTCCCAGGCCACCCAGCAGCTCCTGCAAGGCCGCCTGCCCTTCCCGACCGAGCGGCACCGTGCCTTTTTTACGGTTCACCTCGACACATCAAGGCTGCAGCCGCTGAGCCCACGTCGGTGAGGCAGGAGCGCTCCTGCCTGCTGCTGCCCTCTGCGGGACAGCCTGCTGTAGTACCTGGTCGGGCTTGGGATCCAGCACCAGCTGCCCTGCCACCAGCATGCCAACTGGCCATGCCTCTCTAATCACTTTCCTCTGCAACTGGATACTCGCTAATTATAGCTGCAGTACTTTCATTCGGTGTGGTGTTGATTACAACACGAGTGTCTCACTCCATCCAAACCTAGTTTGGGATTCCAGCTGTCAGTAAAAAGTAAATCGAGGGACAGGAATCCCAGACTGGTTTGTGTTGGAAGGGACCTTAAAGCTCCTCCAGTTCCAACCCCCTGTCACAGGCAGGGACAGTCTCTCTCCTATTTTCTGTTGGCCCCTTTAGGCACTGGAAGCTGCTCTAAGGTTTCCCTGAAGCCTTCTCTTGCCCAGGCTGAACAAGCCCAGCTCTCTCAGCCCGTCTCCATAGCAGAGGTGTTCCAGCCCTCAGAGCATTGCATTGCCTCCTCTGGACCACTTAAGCTGGTCCATATTGCTCTTGTGTTGGAAGCCCCAGAACAGACAGGTTTTTCCTCACATGTAACCCAGCCACTCTTACAGGGAGCAAAATTCAGCCTTGGGGCTCTTTCTACTGCACTCAAGGCCCTCATTATATGGAAAGCAGATGTAACTAAAGTGGGAAGAGACTCCTGAACCTATCAGAAATAAAAGCAGGGTTTGAAAGGCCACTGCTGACACAGCTGTTAGGCATGAGTTCGCTCACCATTGTTTGCAACCAGCTGAAAAGAGGTGCAGCCTTCCATTCCCCTCAGCCTTGCTAACCACTGAGTGTTGCCAAAGAGAGGCAAACAACCAACCCTGAGACTCAGACAGACCGAAACCTGGGCAAAAAGGGGCTGTGAAACACCAGACTGCAAAACCACTGCTTCAGAAGCACGGCTTTGTGGGCTGCAGAGGAGATGCATGCCCGCTGTGTACAGCACACATGACCTAGAAGAGCAGTATCTAGGCCTCGGTCTCCAAAAAATGACTTAAGGATTCTCAGGAAAATCAAAGAGGTAGTAGTGATCGGTAAGGCTGACTCATAAAACAACCCATGTAAAACGTGCCTGAGCACAGCAGAGGGACGGATGTGACCATTTTCCATGGAAGGCGCTTAAAAAAAAGGCTTTGTGATGCAAGTCAGTAACAGCTAAAAAAAGAACTACAGTCAAGCGCCAGAAAGTGCTTCTCAATGGCCAAAAATTCCGCCTCCAAACAATGGCTGCCCATAAGTAAAAGACATTAGGCCTGACCTCCGGGCAGCTCCCTCGGCTGCCATCTGCGGGATTAGCACTGTAAATGAGTAACTTCACACAGGACCGCTCTGACTCAGACGTCTATCTCCCAGATTAGATGCTTTAAAGCTGAATAGGCTGTATCACGCTCTTATCGCGGAGGCAAGCTCTGAAGCACCGATGCCCACATGATGCACCGAGAACTCCACAAACGGGAGGGCTGTGCTCCCCGAACGTCTTTGAATTGCCACCTTTCACCGGTGTTACTGAGAAAGAAGAAAAGCAAACAACAAAAGCAATAAACCGTCACAGGGAGAAGGCGCTCAGACACTCTGTTCCTTCCAAGACCGCTGGAGCACGGAGAAAACAAGAGGTATTAAGTGTCGCACTTAGGGCTGGCCTAAGTGCCAGAGCCGCAAGGGAAAAACAACCACAGGATGGTTTGCGTTGGAAAGGACCTTAAAGCTCACCCAGTCCCAACCCCCTGCTACAGGCAGGGACACCTTCCACTAGAGCAGGTTGCTCCAAGCCCCGTCCAACCTGGCCTTGAACACTGCCAGGGATGAGGCAGACACAGCTTCTCCGGGCACCCTACGCCAGTGCTTCATCACCCTTAATAAGGATAATCGAAGTTTATATTCCTGGAACCCTTACTTATTGCCAGGGGTCCCTGGCAGAGCCCTGGAACCTCTAATGGCACCTCTAATGGCACCTCTAATGGCACCTCTAACACCCGCTTCCCCCCAAGACCTGCTCGCAGAGCCCCGACGACAAGCCCCGACGGTGCGCACACCCCCCCTCAGGTCCTGGGGGGGCCTTACATAGCGCATGCGCCGGAACCCCCGCGCTCGTGTCCTTTTAAAGGACACCCGGCTCCCTCCGCCGTCGGGCGGAAGTGTTCGGGTTTCATGCCGGAAGCGGCTTCAACCGCCCGTAGCAGGGCTCTTCCGGTAAGGGCAGCGGGGCTGTTTCCGCTCCTCACCGGTTACGCCCTCTTCCCGGAGGCCTTCCGCTTCCCCCCCCCCCCCTCCGCCTCGCGCCGTTCCGCTGAACTCTATGGTGGATCCGGGAGGGGCGGGTACTCTGCGTCAGGGGGCGCCCTGCCCCACTTCCGGCGCTCTATGGTGAGGCCGCGGCAGCGCCGCCGTACGGGGTTGTGTGTGCTGCCGATGGCCCCGCGGCGCCGCGGCGGGCGGGCGCACGGGCCCCGCTGAGGAGCCGGCGGGAAGGGGGACCGGGGCCCTCCAACATGGAGCCCGAGACGTTGGAGGCGCGCATCAGTGAGTGCGGCTGCGAGCACGCCTCCCCTCGCTCCCCTTGACACGGCCCGGGAGCGGCGGATGGCGGAGGGAGGGCACCGGGGTGTGAGGGGAGGACGGCGCTCATCGTGGGGTCGCAAGTAGCGGTGTGTCAGGGCGGGCCTGGTGCTGCGTAGAGGGGACGGCCTGGGGCCGATAGGGGTGTTGGGGCCGCGGGTTTTGAGGTGTCGTGGGGGGAGCGGCAGCAGTATTGACCCTCACATCCCCACGGGGAGATCGTGTTCACCGTCCCCTTCTCCCACCCTTAGACAAAGCGACAAACCCCCTGAACAAGGACCTGGACTGGGATGGTATCAATGCTTTCTGTGAGCAACTCAATAAGGAACTAGAGGGGTAAGTGCTGTGTCCTTTCCACAGCGTGCGCTGGGTCACAGGCCTGGGTTGTGATTCCACCCGGTAAGGTTCGGTGTGGTTGTTCTGAGAGCTGAATAGGCACAAAGCCCCGCAAAGTGGGGGTGGGTTCTGGTCCTCTGACAGAAGGTTCCTACAGGGTTTTGGGGTGTCTCGGTGCCTTAAACTTGCAACATGCTTTTCAACCCTGGATTTGCAGATAGACACACGAGCACCAAGCTTTCCATCAATAACCGGCTGGTCTTTTTTTCCCTTCACTCCTTCCAGCCCTCCACTTGCTACCAGACTTCTTGCCCACAAGATCCAGTCTCCGCAGGAATGGGAAGCTATCCAGGCCCTCACGGTAAGGGCATCTGTAGGCTGGTAGAACTGGATGGAGGGCCAGCTTGTGGGGTTGCTCCAGTTTGGCTGGAGGGACATGAGGAGCTTTGAATTCTCACTGAGAAAACCCTGTAGCACCTGGGCCCTTGGGTGGGAGAAGGGAGAAGATGGTTCTACAAGACTGGAGGGATGGCTGGTGGGAAAGGTCTGATTCCTAGGAAAGATCAGAGCTTGTTGAAGTTGATAGCAAGCTTATTGATTTTTTTCTTGTGGTGGGTTTGGCAGTATTAACAGTTGAGCTCTATGATCTTTTCCAACCTAAATGGTTCTCTGATCTTAATTGTTTTACGGATCCACAGTGTGAAACCCCACCGGCATTTGTGAGCTCTCTAACAGAGCCTTCCATGGGTTATTGAGCCACTTCTGCAAACACTGACCCCAAGGAGAAAGCTCTTCATGCTCTCTTTTGGGGGAGTGCCTGGCCACCTGGGAGGGAAAGGGGCTGTCCTCTGCTGTGAGGATAGCCACAGGCCCCATGCCTGGCACGGGGGGGATCTGGCTCCTGGAGCTGCTGCTGACCCCATGCTGGAGCTCACCTGGTCCCTCTCCCCAGGTGCTGGAGTCCTGCATGAAGAGCTGTGGGAAACGTTTCCACGATGAGGTGGGCAAGTTCCGCTTCCTCAATGAGCTCATCAAAGTGGTGTCACCCAAGGTGGGTCTCAGAGCATCATGCTGGATGGAGGGGACTGGAGCCTGGTGGCAGGGGGGCTGTGGGAAGAGGTAGTGTCTGAGCAGAAATGTCAGACACCCATTTAGATGAGGGGGAGACAGGACACTGCTAGTAGGAAGTTTAGTCCTTGTTCCTGGTGAATTTTATGATGTGAAGGTGAGCTTTCAACCTTCTGCTCCAGGCTGACTCTTGATGCAGGAAACTGAAGGCCAGCTAGATATGATGCAACTAGTGCTTGTGAGACTACTGGTTTTGTGTGCATGCCTGGAGTCGCCTTCCCTGCATCTCTGTTGGGCTCTGTTTGTGCTCAGGAACATCCCCCAGCTTTGACATCGTGACTGTGTCTCTGGGGTGTCCCAGCCTTGTTGAGACACTGTCAGAGGGCAAGCCCGGGCCTGGTCAATGGTGCTCTGACAAGTCCATCTGAAGGCTCAAGTCAGATAGGTGCTGATGCTGCTGTTCCTGCAGCAGAACAAGCTGTGCATGCTCTCCTATTCAGTCAAGACAGTTAAGAACAGCAAATGTAGAGTTAAGGGAGCACAGACTAAATATGACTAAGGAAAACCTTCATCTGCCAGTCACAGCTTGTGATGATGAATAGCCAGGGACAGTGACAGCAGCATCCTAAAGTCCTCTTGTTAGGCACCCTAGAGAATGTTTTGTACCTTAAGCCACTGGCCCCGGGTGACATATGCAGTGTTTGTAGCACCAATGCCTCCAGGAGACCCATGGGAGAATTGTGAAGGATGAGCGCATGGCAAGGGGAGAGCTGTAATGTTTGGACATCTCACAGCTGGGTGCTGGTCATCTGGGGCTCACCAGGCTCTAAAAGGTGCCACACAGTTGTGCTGGGGAGTGAGGCTGGGCCCTGCTCCAAGGACCATTACCCACAGTCCTTCCCCTCCCAGCCATGCTGTCCTCTCATTCCCAAAGGACTTCCTCGCTGAGCAGCCTCTGTTAGCGGTATCCTTTCCTTCACAAGGTGACAGAGACTTTCCTGAGCCTTCTCACTTGTCCCTGCATGTCACTGAGGGGCTTCCACCTCTTGTGTTTCCTGTGGTGGAAACCAAGCACAGCACAGGACATGTTGCAAGGATCTCGTGAGCTTTCCTGCTTGCTTCCTCTTTCCTCCTCCTTGTGCCGTTGGGAACGGTCTCACTTTTGGGGGAGGGGAGGAGAGGAACAGACCAGGCTTGCAACGGCTCAGATCAGCTTCAAGCCACATCTTCTCTCTTCCTCTAGTATCTTGGCAGCCGGACATCAGAAAAAGTGAAGTCAAAGATCCTGGAGCTGATGTACAGCTGGACATTGGGGCTGCCTCACGAGGTGAAGATCTCAGAAGCTTACCAGATGCTCAAGAAACAAGGTGAGAGGCAGAGTCTGGAAGGGGAAGGTGGAAGGATGGTTTGAGCAGAATCTAAACCACTCTCCCTTTCCTGTGCCTACACCCAGCACATCCCTCAGCCTGGCTCAGCACCAGAGACAGGTGCCTTGAGGCTCCTAGCTTGGCAGAGGGAGTTGCTGGTGGTCTTTGTTGCTTGATGAGTCAGAGGGGACATCTGCTTGCTCCTATAGGGGATGGAGCAATGGGAAGGTCAGGGGTGAAGTCTGTGATTGCTTTTACAGTTGATGCTGGGTTTTTCTAAGAGGATATTAATGGGGAGTAGAGGGCAGTTCTTCCATGAAAACACAGTCTGAGATCATGGGTAGTAGGAGCAAACCTACACACCCTGAGTCCCCGCTGGATTTGATGGGCTATTAGGGAAGAAAAGCCCTAAGTGGCAGTGCCATCCCCCAGTGGGTGAGTCCTCCTAACCTCCCTCCATTGGTGTCTGCTGCAGGGATTGTGAAGTGTGACCCAAAGCTGCCTGATGATGCTCCTTTTCCACCTCCTCCCCCTCGGCCCAAGAACATCATCTTTGATGATGAAGAGAAATCCAAGGTAAGGGCTCTGTACAAGGAGAATGTGAGCAGGAACATCTTCCTTGCCCCAGCATCTCCTGGCCACTGAGGTGGAGATCCAGAAAGAGTCAAGGCCCCTCCTCCACTTGCTGTCCTTCGGAAAACACATCACAGGAATGCTGAGGGCCCACTCCAAAATCATGACAAAGGAAACAGCCAGAGGTGGAGCATGTGGCTCAGTTTGACCTTTGGAGCACTTAGCTGCAGGATGGTGCAAAGGGTGAAGCACTGACATTAGCCAAGCAGGTTCTGGGAGGTTTGCTGCTGCGTGTTCTCCAGCCTTCTGAGCTATCTGGTCACAAGTTTTAAATCCCAGCCCCAGATGCTGTTGCTGTTATCTCTTCCCCAACCCCAGCATTGCAGTCTTCTTATTGCCCAACTACTTAACCCCTCCTGGACCCATTCTACATCGTGTTTCCATCAGAATTGTGTCACCCCTCAGACAAGGCTCTGCACTATCAGTGCTGATACATTTAAACAAGTATTGGCCTCCTCTGAGTGTAATTCTGCAGCAGAGATGTGATGCCAGTTTGCTGCAGAGCACATGTGCAGGCTTTCTCTCTTCCTCAGTACTAGTGCAGCTGTGCTCCAGGGTCTCCATGGTGCATGGTGGGCTGGCAGGAGCCAGGAGCAGGTTTTAAATGCAAGGGATCTTCAGGGAAAGACCAGAGCCACAATGGGAAAAATGCAGTTTTACTACTTCTTTCCCTGGTCTCTGACAGCCCACAAACTCCTGTGGCTGGGCTTGCAAAGGACTGGCAGTGTCAGCTCCCTCTGTCAGATACAGGTTTAGGGCAGGGGTAACTGGCTTTAGTGTTTGAAGAGTGCCCCTGGCTACCACTTCTCAGCTTGGGCTCAGAGGTACCTTCTCTATTTGCAGATCCTGGCCCGTCTCCTGAAAAGTTCCCATCCTGAGGATCTCCGGGCTGCCAACAAGCTCATCAAGGAGATGGTTCAGGAGGTGCGGCTGGGGAAAACGGGAGCTGGGGAGTCATGGTCTGCATGGCAGTGATTGACACCAAGGGAGCAGTAGCTCTGTCATTATGCAGAGGTACAGAGTTTCTGCCCCAAATTTTGCAGCAACAGCAGCTGCTAAAGAGTCCTGTGGGTTTTTTTGCCGTGCTTTGGCCACTTAGAAGAATGGTTCTGTGTACTTTCTGTGGCCCAAGCTCCACTACAGCCCTAGATCTGTGGTAATTCCATTCCTGTTTGGCCATTGCTGGCCCAGAGATGATCTGGAGTGGGAGCTGTTTTGAGGGCAGTGTTGCTGTGCCTCAGTCCAGGGAGTTGGTGTGTTTGCCGGGCCAGCCTTCTTCCATTCCAAGTTGCAGACAAGAGCAAGGACATTCTTCCCTATGTGCTTCCCCTCTAGGACCAGAAGCGCATGGAGAAGATCTCCAAGAGGGTGAATGCCATTGAGGAGGTGAACAACAATGTGAAACTACTGACAGAGATGGTGACAAGCTACAGCAAGGGGGAGACAACAGAAAGCAATGAGGACCTAATGAAGGTGAGGAAAGGCCATCCCAGCATTCTCCCTGGGCTGAGGTGACCTTTATCCCCTGAAGTTCCTCCTGCCAGTTTTGCACCCCCAGCTGAGCATCTCAGAATCCCGTTGTCCTCTTCCCTCAGGAGCTGTATCAGCGCTGCGAGCGCATGAGGCCCATGCTTTTCCGGCTCGCCAGTGACACAGAAGACAATGATGAAGCTCTGGGTAAGCATATCTGGCCCTTCTTATTCTGTCTCCTTCTCCCTCCATCTTCTTTCAGGGAGCCTGTGCTTGGCAGCTGCCAGTCTGTTTGGGATGTCTGCTTGCTGTAAGTTAGTTAGTCTGTGACTTAGCACTAATCATGAGCACGTGGCAGCAGTTGGCAGTGTTACAGGCTTCCTCCACTTCACTGTAGCTTGTCCTGCTGTGTCAGTGTACCCTGTGCAGCAGCAACTGAAAATGCTGTCTGCAGTGGGCTGTATCAGTTCCTCAGGCTTGCTTTGAAGGAATAGGCAGAGCTGGAGTATAAAAGGCACTCTTGTTTTGTCACAACTTTCAAACTTCCCACTTATTCAATTTCAGCGGAGATCCTGCAAGCCAATGACAATCTGACACAGGTGATCAATCTCTATAAGCAGCTTGTACGGGGAGAAGAGATCAATGGGGAGACAGTGGCCGGTCCCATTCGAGGTGAGGAGACTTGGGGAATGGGGACAGGAAGGTCAAGCAGAGGAATGCTACTGCTGGTTTCCTGCAGTGTTAGAGACAATTGAGAGACATGGAAAGGTGAAACCTGCAGGAGGTCTGAGTGGGGCTGGTGAGATGAGGAAATGGCTTGTAGAGATGACTGATGCACAAAGAGAGGGAATTGAAAGGGAGAGCAGGAGTGTTTCCTCTTCCAGGGGTGAGAAAGGAGAAGGTTTCTGTCTCTCAGCTTGTTCCTTCTTTGCAGGCAGCACCTCAGCTCTTCTGGATCTGTCAGGCCTGGATCTCCCAGCAACAGGCCCTTCCTACCCAGCCTTGCCCACTCTATCAGGTGGCACAGCAGTCTCTGTGCCTGACCAAGGTGGCTCCGTCTCCTTGCTGGATGATGAGCTCATGTCTTTAGGTGAGAAATCTGGAGCAAAAGCTCCTTATTCTGTCCTTGAATCTGGACAGTCTACACGGATGGTTCTCCTTGTGGCAGGAACATGAATAAGGGAGAGTTCTGAGAGAAAGGGATAATGAAACACCCAAGAAGCATTCTTAGTATGAAGGAGAAGGAGGGAAAGACCCTGCTATGATTCTGAACTTCAGTCCGATGGTCTTTTCCTGGCTAGTCAGAGCCTGCAGGGATTTGCTCTGGGAGAGCTGACCTGGCAGGTAAATCAGGAGTGATGCAATGGCCATCCCAGGATGGTATCACAAGGGTTGATCCCCCCCAGCTCCTCATGTTTACTCCTTGCAGCTGAAGTCACAACCTGACAGTAGATGCATGGGACTTCCAGAACTATTCATATGGAATTCTTGTGAGGTGCCAGTCCTAGGTAGCTCTAGAGTCCTTCTTTTCCCAGACAAGTATATGTTTCCTAAGATAGGTGCTTTGAGTACAACAGCATGGAGTAGACAGTGTGGTCAGTTGGGCTTGTCAGCACAGTAGTATTCACTTCACTGTCAACTGAAGTGAAAACTGGATTGTAACTGAGGATTTCAGGGCAGAAAAAACACTGTCACCCTCCTGACTCTCCCCCGTGCAAGGATAGGAGCCAGAGATGGAGACCAGATTGGTGTTCTGCCCTGCTGCTTCTGTGTCTTACTCAGGCCACATTTAATGCTCTTACCCACTTGGTAACTAAGCATCATGTTTGCTTTTATCCCTGGCAGGCCTGAATGACCCAGCACCTCATCCTGCCCAGGCTGGTGAGAGCAGTGGCTGGAACAGCTTCCAGGTAACATGCTGGGAGCCAGGGCAGAAGGTAGGGGGGGGAGTGGTGAAAGCAACAGAGGGAGTAGATAGGGAAATGTCCCACGTGTGATGATTGGTGCTGATGCGCAACCCTGCTTGGGGGGTCTCCTGTGCACTCTTTTTACAGTCATCAGATAGCAATGAGCTCAACATCACCCCTATCGCAGCAGCACCACCAGTCAAAGCAGATGCTGGTGCATCCTCCCCCAAACCTTCTCCTTCCACCAGTGGCCTGGATGACCTGGACCTCCTGGGCAAGACTCTGCTGCAACAGTCTTTGCCTCCAGAGTCTCAGCAAGTGCGATGGTAAGCAGGGGTAGTGCAATCTCTTATCTTCCCATCGTGTCCATTTCTGGGGTGCTAGAGGTGCCACTTCAGTGCCCTGTTCCACTCCTTGCTCTCTCTCTCCCTACAGGGAGAAGCAGCAGCCACCCCCTCGGCTCACCCTGAGGGATCTCCAGAACAGGAGCAGCTCTGGCACCACAGCCCACAATCCCAGTGCTCTGCCCGTGCTCCAGAGTGTTTCCCCTAACCCCACGCTGCCCCTGGCCTCGGAGCTGCCTGCCCCTGCTGCACTCCCTAAAGCTGCTATCACACCAGCAGGAAGTTCTGCAGTCCCACCACTGCCTCCTGCCACCACGCTGCCCCAGGAGATCTCATTGGCCAACATCACTGTGCCTCTGGAGTCAATCAAACCCAGTGAGCCGGGGAGCAAGCTTGGGGGGAACAAACCATGTGCACGTGGAAGGGAAAAGTGTGAGGAAACTTCTTGCTGGTTGGGTTTTGTGGAGGTTGAGGAGCAGTGTCTCTGTCACTTGTATGGAGTTGGGGTGACGGGCAAAGGTTGCTGCAGGGCCAGTTCCCTCGTGCTGACTGCTGCCTGTCCCTGCCTTTCCCACAGGCAGCATCCTCCCTGTGACGGTTTATGATCAGCACGGCTTCCGTGTCCTCTTCCACTTCGCTAAGGATGCTCTGCCTGAGAGGCCCGATGTGCTTGTGGTGGTGATTTCTATGCTTAGCACAGCCCCACAGCCCATCCGCAACATTGTCTTTCAGTCTGCTGTCCCCAAGGTAAGGCAACTGATGGGGCTGAGGTCCCCAGACCTGGCCAAAGTGCGATTCTGCTTCTGCAGGAAGGGCAGGCTGGGTGGAGGGAACTCTGTGGGGCTGAGAATGAGTTGTGCTGCCTTCAGATTAGCAGGAACCAGCACGATACTCTTTGACTAGACTATAGAGGCTCCCCAAATACAGGAGCAGGGCCTTTGGCTGCCATGTCCCTATTGGGAACGTGTGCTGCTCTTCTCTCTCCATAGGTGATGAAGGTGAAGCTGCAGCCTCCCTCAGGCACGGAGCTGCCGGCATTCAACCCCATTGTCCACCCCAGTGCCATCACACAAGTCCTGCTGCTTGCTAACCCACAGAAGGTAACAGCACTGTTGCTGGGGCATGAGCAGGGGCTGGACTTGCTTCCTGGGCAAAACCTGCCTACCCCATCCCTGTTTGCTCTCCTCAGCTTCCAAGAGACCCGCAGGGTTTGTGCCTCATGCCTTTCTTTCACCCTCTTCTGACTGTTTATTCTTTCTCCTCCATCTACAGGAGAAAGTGAGGCTACGATACAAGCTGACCTTCACTATGGGAGAGCAAACCTACAATGAAATGGGGGATGTGGACCAGTTCCCCCCACCCGAGTCCTGGGGAAACCTCTAGGGCTGCACGTTGCAGGCACTACACTGCAGTGTCCTTGGGAAGCCAGCCCTCAGAGGCTGGAGTAGCCCGAGGAGATGGGGAGGGCGGGTGGGGGGCTGCTGCTCACGCTCTATTCTCCAGATGGCCGGGCGAGGGCCAGAGGGAGCGTGCCTCGAGGAGGAGAGCAGAGGCACCGAGAGATGTTCACCCCACCAGAGGTGGAGTGGAGAGCCTCGTGTATATGTGAGCAGTTGCCTTCCCTGCTCTTCCGAAGGCGACACTCCCTCCCCAGTCTGTCCAGCTTCTCTTCTAATCCTGCTTTCCCCCTCTAGGGGCAGTGGGGAACAAGGAAGGGGAGCTTTAACAGCCTCAGCCTGGGGCAAGGCCTAGCAAAGGAAGATCCTTTTCCTTGTCTGTCCCCTCTGTGCTTCCCAGCCCTTCAGCTGCTTCGTGCTCTGTGGTGCTTGTCCCCCTTTGGAACTGGGCCCTGGTGGTTCCCTGTCTGATGGGATCCCACTGGAGCTGCTGTGGAGCGAGGCTGGATGGAGACTAGGTGTCTCTAGCACTCTCCAAGCAGGCAGCTGCCCTTGCTTTGAGGGGGTCAGGAGGAGTCATCTCCCCATATCTCCGTCCTTCCAGCTGGATATGGAACCGTTTGTGGGAGGTGGGACCCCAGGGGCTGGGCAGGGCTTGTTCTGTGCCTTCCCATCCTCTTCACCCAGGCACTGAGCCCCCATAGTGAGGAAGACCACACTCTCCCCATGTGCTTTATCTGCCACAGCCAGCTTTGGGGACTTTGTCCTGCATGCCACCCCCAAGAGGAGTGTGCTGGGAAAAGTAGGGGTGAGTCTCCCTGCAGCCTCCAGAGAGAGGAAGCAGCACATAGTCTTCCTCCCTCCTGGCTGGGCTGGAGGGCTTGGTGGGGCAGGGAAGCTTTCTCAGTGTCTTCTTGCAGTGGGGTAGGTGATGGAGTGGGAGTCATGGAGAGGCTGGAGGGTCGCCCATCACCAGGGGCCACTACTAAGCTCTGCTCTGGGGGGGTTCAGCTGTGCCTTGTGCACCTTTGCCTGGCTCCCTGCACGGGGAGGGGGCCCACCACAGCCGCCTGATCACTGTGACACTAGAGCGGGGATCTGCAGGCACGGAGGGGACCGGTGGGTGGCACATCCCCATGGGACTTGTGACCACAGGAGCCACTTCCCATCCCTAAACTGGTTTTAAGAGGGCTTGATCTTGAAAAGTAGGAACAAGCTGCGCCCTGCAATAGGCTTGCCAGAGGTAGAAGGAGGCCTGGGCAAGATGGAGGTGAGTGGGGTGCCTCACGCTCATGGCTTGGGAGGCAGCAAAGGTGTTGGAGTTGGGTGCAGGGAGTGGTAGAGGAGAGGGGGAAGCAAAGTCTTTATGCTGGGGTTCTGCTGTGTCTTACTTCCCTTTCTGGTCTCTTTTCAGGGTTTTGTATGGGGTTTTTCTTTGCAGATCTTGTTTGGTTGAACAGACATGTATATATTTTCAGTGCAAAATTCTGTAAATGGAAGAAAACAGATTGAAAGCAAAACGCCCGGCGCGAACAGTCTGCTGTATTTATGGGTAATAAATAGTTCTTTCCTGATCCTGTCCCTGCCTTTTGACTGAAGGAATGCCTTTTCTCGTTGCCTTCCCTGACATCCACCCCGCAAGGCGTCATTTCCAGCTCATCCTGCCCCTGCAATCGTCTTAAGTCATCCCCCAGTCACCTGGGCCCTTGCCACCATGGTTTCCCCACTCCCATGACCAGGGAGAGAGGTTGGTGGAAGTCCCCCAGCTGCTCTCAATTCCTGTTTGAGAGGCTGGAAGCTGGGTGCTGCCTGCTTACCTCTTCCTAGGGAGATACTGTGGGCAGGAGTCAGTACCCTGCATCCCATGAAGAGCAGGGCTTGAGCTCACTCCTGTACCCCACAGGACTATTTGCAGCTTCACCACTGCCTGTAGCAGTTCTTCCTCTTGCCCAGGGCAGTTTTAGTGCACGGGGGCAAAGAGGGAGATCTGCTCTAACAAGCGTCTTGGAGGGGCTTTTTGGCCTCTTTGCAAGAGATGCTTTGAAGCCCTTCGACTTGAAGCCCTTCAGTAACTACACTGCCTGTTGGGAGCACCCCCAGGGCTCATGGTTGGGGTATCAGACGTGCTTGAGCCACAGGTTTAGAGCAACCTGGCATTTCAAGCAGGGCCCCCTTACTCCATCTCAGCTGCCAGCACTGCTTTGCTATGCCCCCACCAGAGCCTTTGCCCCCTACTACAGAGGAGAACCCGGCACCCCCCTTACTGTAGCCCTTCAGGCTTGGGAGCACAGGTGGAGTGGCCCTTCCGCCTCTTCTTCCTTTGTCTGCCCACAAGCTGACCACTTCCTGCCTGTGCTCGTGCTCGTTCCATCGCCACCTTTAACCTAGCCAAGAGCAAACTGCAGATGGAGGAAAGTCCCAGCTGCAGGTAGCCAGAAACAAGGCGAGGTTTACATCTCTGAGCGCCAAGAGCAAAGGAGGTGGTGCCGGTGTGAAAGGGATGCTTCGACACAAGCACAGAGCAACTGAGCCCTGGAGCAGCTCTGCAGCGAGCGGGCAGCACCCGAGCCTGGGAACGGGGAGTCTGCGGTTCCTGTGTGACTGCGTGCGGGTGCTGCTGCGCTGTGCTCAGCCCCGAGGAGCTCTGCCAGCGGTGGGAGAACAGGGAGGAAGGGGCCTCCCCAGGGCACAGGGCAACAGCTCTGTGGTTGTTCCAGAGAGCGTTGGTGATGGGAAGTGGGGTGGGAGGCACAGAAGGGGCTGCAGGGGTGGCTTTGCTGCTCGAGCTCCTGCATTTGTCACGACAAGAGGGATATGTGGCAGAGGGAAGAGAGTGGAGCTGTACCCATGAGCATGGAGCAGAGTTTGGGTGACCAGGTAGGGCAGGATGTACATCAAGACACTTCGTGTGCACTGCGCAGCTAGCTGGCATGGACATGGGCTAGTGGTGGGGAAGGGAAGAGGGGGAAAAACAGCAGCCGAGTTGAGACAGAGCAAGAAACAGAGCGTGGGCCCTTGGTTGGGCTTGGCAGCGCATGTGCTTGTCCTGCCTTGTTATGTGTTTGCTGTAATAATATTTCCCCTTTAAGGCTGGGCTGAAGTTATTTATACTTGCGGGGTGGTGACAGGAACACAGAGTGGAGCAGGAGCCCTGAGCTGCTCTTACCTGCTCTGCAGCGCAAGGGCAGAGAGGAAGGAAGCTCAGAAGAGAGGGAGTCAGAGAAGGGAGTCCAAGGGAGGGGAAGAGAAAGCAGGCAGGGCATCCCCTGGGAGGGACGAGGGAGGGGGCCGGCCAGACAAACAGAAACAGGGGGAACAGGGGAAGGAGAGGGCCTCAGGGAAAAGCAAGGGGAGAACAGCTCTGGGGAGCTGAGGGGCCACCAGCGTCTGATGCCAAGCATTGCCGAAGGGTGCTGAGTGGGTACAGCCAAGTGGAGTGGCTCTTGTGGTCCCCTCCCAGCGCTCAAGATGATGAAAAAGCAGATCAATTGGATGCGGCAGCAGCTGTCCCATCCCAACATCACCGGCCGGTAAGGACTTCTGCGTTACCTGCACGGGAAGGCTGGGAGGGAGCGGGATGCGGGTCCTGGAGGGCTTGCGCTGGGGCTGGACTGACCTTCCATGGCCAGGGAAAAGGGGAAGAGGGAATGACGCTGGGTTTAGAGCATCTTCAGCATAAGCTGAGGAGCTGTGGCTTCGTGGTGCCCATGGGGCAATGGGAAGGCTGCACTGGTGCTGCTCAACAATGATATGATCCCCAAGACCAGCTACTACCAGATGCTACATCTGCCTGGAAACAGGCCTTTCCCAAGCTTGGCTTCCTTAGGATGTGAGGGCAACAGGGAAGGATCTTCTAGCCAAATGCCCTTGGCTGTGTAGTGCCCAGGAGGGTGTTAGGAACTGGGACCTGCCTTCCCTGCTGAATCCCCACAGGCACTGGATGCTCTGCATAGCTCTAACAAGCCAGGCAGCATGGGCTTCCTGGCATGCCCTTTGAGGAGAGGGCCATGGATCTTACAACTTCACACAAATCCCTCTGGCCCCATCCTACCTCTGCCTCTTCCTTCTTTTTCTCTTTGCCTTTCCAAAGCTCTCCCCTTGCAAAACCCAGAACTGAAATTACAGGGCTGGGCCCTCCCTTCCCAGCCCCCTCACTGCTCCTTTCCTACAGCCACCTCCACAGGTTCCCCAGCGCTGGGAGGCTGAGCAGGACCAACCATGTCCCCTGCACCACTGCACTGGTCCTTCAGCCAGCCCAGCAGACCAGCCACAGGGAAGCAGCTTCTACATCCTGGTGGCCTCTTGCTCTTCTTGCACTCCCCATAGGGGACCATGATCCCCTTTCCCATCCCTCCTCGCTCAAGATGTCTCATCTGCATGTTAGATGCACCTCCTTTTCGCTAGTGCCAGGCAGGCAGGAGGTCTCAAGCAGCCTGTCCTGTCCTAAAGCAAGTTCTTCACCCGCTGCAGAGCCTCTCCTTTGCAGGCTGCGGTCTCACGTGATTTTGCTTGCCTATAACCAAGCCACCCTCGTTTCCTGCAGCTCCACAGCCTCATCCCCCATCGGGTGGTAAAAAGAGAGAAACATGAACTGAGGAAAAAGCAGCAGCAGAGGGAAAGCAAATGGGCTCCTGGGGCACGGCAATGGCATCAGGCTTCCTGTACAAGGAGGTTTGGTGGTGATGGCAGCTGGTGGGATTTGAATCTGGTTTTGAGCGGAATTTGCTGCAAACCAGAAATTTCACTCCCCGATACCTGCTGCAAAACCAAGCAGAAAGCTGGTTTCATGTAGGTGTTTCTAGAGGGGCTTGTGTTGGTCTCAGGCCACAGCTTGGTCATAAAGATATCCTTGTTCCGGCACTGGTGAACCCACAGCCGGTGGCTACCACGGCCTGCAAATACGTGTGCAGGCTCCAGAGCATTGCGCTGGATTTGGCTTCAGGGGAGTGGTCAGGAGTAGAAGACTTTACCATCAAACACCCCACCCTGCCATGGCCCCACTACCCCTGTCTCCATCCGGACGTTTTGCCTATGGTGCTCTGACCTGGAAGCTGTGTTTGATGGGTGTCCACCAGCCAGCAAGGGTCGGCTGCCTTGCCCTGTTCCGCCTGCATCCTCCTGGGTTCATTCCACCCATAGCCTTGTGTACGACGGCCCAGGCCATAGCCGATGTCTCCCGCTCCCAAAGAGAGGCGCGTGAAGGTCACCCCATCTGCTGATGGCTCTTTCTGCTTCCTCGGCAGAGCCCAAGAAGCGACGGAGCTGCTGCCGGCAGATCTGCTGCAGGTGAGGTGCGGCAGGGCCGGCAGGCATGTGCCTGCTTGTGCCTGGGTGTGGGACCTGCCCCGCTCCTGCCTGCGGTTTGTCCTGCCAGCACGTCCAAGTCGTGGGGCTGGGATCTGCCCATGTGCCGGAGGGCAGCTCCAGGACCACAGCAGGCTCCTGCTATGGGAAAGGGCTTCTCTGGCCATTCACAAGGGGATGAATCCCGACCAGGAGCCGTACTCCCTTTTTGCTAGACCAGGGTCGATCTGCGCTGCAGCAGGACGCTGTGTGGGCCACTCACGCCAGAGCTGGGTGTTGGGGAAGAGATGGCCTTGGGAAGCCCAGCCCGTGGTTGGCAAAAGGGCTTCCCCATTCCCACCTTTCTGCCCTCAGATCGAGCAGAGGATTGAGCCAGCCAAGCGAGCAGCTCACAGCGTGTCCAAGAGACTGCAAGCCTGCCTGCAAGGTCAGTGCGGCTCCGAGATGGACAAGCGAGTGGTGAGTAGCATCCTCCACCTCAGCCCACGCTTTCCTTAGCCCCCCCCCCACACCTTGATTCTGTGAGCTCCTCTTTTCTTGGCAACCTGGCAAGCACCAGCTGGGCTTAACTGGTGATTAAACTGCTTTGTACATTTGAAGCCATGGCAAAGTGGGCTGTGCTTGGTGAGGGACTCTATCAGTGTCACAGTCTTCTACATGGGTCTATTTGAGAGAAGGCTGGAGGTTTTCTAATGCTTTGGTGCGTTGTTCAGCTAACTGGATCCTGGCTTTGGATGAAGGAACATCCAAAGGGCCCTTGCTCAGGCCCCAGGGCCAGTGGGGATGGGTGGGCCAGGGGAAGATGTGGGGATCCAGTGAAGGGTTCAGCCACTTGCTGTCCTGGCACGGTGGCATGCTTCATGGGGAGGGAGCTGCCACATGCCAGCTCACCATCCCTTTCCCAAAACCTTATGTCTGTGCAGAAGAAGCTGCCCTTGATGGCTCTATCCACAACAATGGCTGAGAGCTTCAAGGAACTGGACACAGAGTCCAGCCTTGGGTAAGTGCCAATGGGAGAAAGTGCCAGGAGTGACCCCAAAACATGCTGTCAGTGCCATTCTTCTGACTCAGGGGCTCCCATGGCCAAGCTGAGCTGTCAAACCCTGTCCTCAGAGAAAATACTGGTACTGGAGTGGGAGAGGGGACAGATGCACCTTCAGCCAGGGGCTGGCTCAGGGTCCCACTGGTATGGAGGGGAGTGTTGGGTCAGAGAGTGGCATGGTTCCAGCTCACAGTCTTTCCTATGCAGGAAAGCCCTGGAGATGGGCTGCTGCATAGAGAGCTCACTGGCCAAAATCCTGGCTGAGTTTGAGATCACTCTGGAGCGCGATGTGCTGCAGCCACTCAACAAGCTCAGTGAGGTAGGCCTGGATGCCCTCCTGGCTCTGTTCTCCCATCCCATCTCCCCTTCCCACATCCCCAAGCCTTCCCCACTCACTCTAGGCCCTCCCTCCCCAGGAGGAGCTTCCCATCATCCTGAAGCGCAAGAAGACCCTCCTGAAGCTGATTTCTGACTGGAACACAATCAAGAGCCGGTATGGGGTACACTGTGGTCAGGGGGTAGGGCATCCAGGTACCCAGGATGGGAGACAATGCTCTGGGAAGCAAATTTCCAAGTGCCATGCCAGGTTTCTCTGGAAGAGCAGCACAGCCATGGGTCATTTCCACATCATGAGTCACGATGGCTCATCTCAGGAATGGGGCTTGGGAAGGGTCCTGCAGGCACTGCATGTTTCAGTCAGCCTTCCTGAATGCCCCCCAACTTAACCAGGTTGCACCCTTTTGTGCAGCACCATCTTCTGGGTGAGGGAAATGAGAGGTACTGGCCTAGGGAAAGCACTGCAGGGCAGTACCTGGACTTGCTGTCCTCCTCATGATCCCCATACCCCTTCTGCACACCCATCCCACCCCATGTCCCTGGCACTGAGGCTGTAGGTGTGACTCTTCTCTCCCACTCCAAAGGCTGAACCAAGCTGCCAAGAGCTCCAATAACAGCACTGGCACTGGTGCTGGCTCGGTGGCATCTTCTGCTGCCAATAAACTGGAGATCTTGAAGGAAGAGGAGGAGGAGGTGAAGAGGAAGGTGGAGCAGTGCAAGGTGAGACGTCACTTGCTCTCCCTCACAAGGCACCTCCAGGCCTGCAGACTTGTTCCCATTCACTGATTCCATCCAAAGGGACCCTATGCTGAGATGGATGCAGCCAGCCAGTACATCCTGCCCTCCACAAGCAAATCAGACCCTCAAGGAGCAGAAACAGGGAGATGTGCCAAGCCCAGGGAAGAAGTGGAGTTAAGGGTTCAAAGCACAAGCTTGTGCAGAGAGGAGGCTCCAGGGGTTACAGCAGGGAGCTTATGGGGTCCCCTTGGGTCCCCTAGGAACCAACTGAGCTGGGATCTGTGCTGGGTGGCCGGGGACTTCCACATCAACCTTCTCCATGTTTCTCTGAAAAGCCCAGTGCCTTGTCTGGTAGAGCCATGGGCTCATTGGAGCTGGAGGTGCAGGGACCTCTTGTCCTGAGACACTTGTGTAAGTACCCTCATTGTAGGAGAGGTCACTGCCACTATCGAAAGAAAAGCAATGAAGGCAAGGAGAAATGCCCCCATGCTCC